>APFE030432474.1:52338-102714 GCA_000404065.3 Pinus taeda | reverse complement strand
TAGTCCAGGAAACCTTTTGCACTTCCACTTATTTAAGATCAAATGTCAAAACAGTTTGAACAACTGAGATCATGGAAATTGGAGTTCGTAAACTTGCCGGCTAAGTACACCGTGTTTTGGGAAGAAATGTCCAGCAATACACGCTTTAGCATCCGAGGAAGAAACGTCCAGCGACACCTGCTATAAAGTTCATGGCCGGCGAGTTGCACTCGTAGGTTAACATCTGTAGCAAACCAGAGTGATTGCCCTTTAATGAGCCTTATCGATTCTGTATACAATATGAGAACCTTTTCTTCTTTATATATATAAATCCAAAAAGAATTCCATCGTTTGAATTATAAAATCATCTTCATAATTGTTATTTGATCTGTACAATAAAATATTAAGAATCATTCATAAATCAGGCAAATTCCAGATCAATGTCAAAACAATCTGTTTCTCACGTCTTGCACGAGGACTTTGCTCAAAGGTTGAGCTTGTTGTTTGGTTGATTGAGCACCCCGTCCGTCTCTTGAAAACCACCGCCGGCCTGGTGTGGATAACCCACAACAATTCTAAGACCGAATGCAAAGATGTTGCTAGGAGCCTGTAGTTTGTCTTCTCCTCTACGAATCTCCCGCCACACAACTCGATGTTGAACTTCTAAATTTCCTCGTGCTGGGGTTCTTGCTCTCTGTGGCTATGACAGAGTGCCTTGCCCTCAAAATCATTTTCTTCCTTCAGCGCATAACCTACCACACAACCTCCCTACCGTTATACGTAGATACCTCGACCGTCAACGGGTATGTTGACAGCTTCTCTACCGGTACACAATTTCAATGAGCGATATGACAAGCCTGAGAACCATTAATTGTCGCCCTTTGATGTTATGCCTTTGAGCTTCACACAGGCACAGATGTAGCCCAGCTGCCCCGTATATATACACGGGCACACATGCAACCTACCTAACTCATATTAATATATATATATAAGTGACCAAGAAGAGACATGCGATGGAGAACCCCTTCCACTGGCTTGTAAGAGAGATTGCCCAAGATTTCAATAACGATAGACGTCGTTATGAGGAGACAACAAAGTTATGGAATATTCTATCGCAAACTTCAGAGCATCTGGCAAAATGCCCCCGACCAGCGATCGAATTCCGGCAATGGCAGATGATCTGGGAGAGTTTTACGTTAGGTACTACGTGGGTCACAAGGGAAAATTCGGCCATGAGTTTCTCGAGTTTGAATTTCGTCCTGACGGCAAGCTCCGCTATGCAAACAATTCGAACTACAAGAACGACACCATGATCCGCAAAGAGGTTTTCCTTACTTAGGCTGTTCTCAGGGAATGCCGACGGATAATTGCCGAAAGTGAGATAATGAAGGAGGACAATAACAACTGGCCTGAGCCGGATAGGGTTGGGCGTCAGGAGCTGGAAATAGTTATGGACACACAATTATGCCACCAATTAAATGTCAGTATTTCGTTTTATCAATTGAATGATCATGCAGCGCTGGAAGGACCAGGTCAGGGAGGTGTCAGTGCTGCAATATGGGCAGAAAATAGGAGTTACAAGAGAATCCAGCAGCGTGAAGAGGGCAGCGTATGGAGGCCCAATAGTCTAAATTCATAGTCTTGTCAGGGAATAATGGTAAATCGCAGCGCTATTATACCAGTGCACAGACTTTGACAGGCTGCAGGTAGGAATACAATGCCTAGTTGCAGATTTGATGCGCTCAGCTAATAAAATAAATGGTCAGGTAATGAAGACTAAGCCAGCACTATTCAAGGCAACTCAGATCAGTTGCTCAGGGAAAACAGGCCACACATCATGGCTCTGATACCATGTTAAAACAGACATGGTCAGTGAGAACAATTAGGAAAGATAAAGCTTGTAATACAATTTTTATTCACAAAATATGTACATTTATAGTACAATATGGTGACCGTTGGGATTCACATCCCAAGGTCCCTTGGACTACTTTGTCTGTTCGGCTTCCACACTAACCCTTTAGGATTAGGTGTCTAACACTATTTCTCTCATATCCTTTTATTTAGAAAAAGAATATTTACATAATCCTTACTTTCTATTTTATAAAAGATAACAAAATATTAAAAATTATCACACCCCCCTTTTATCACATATTTACAAATGAGCATGGTCTTGATGCTCCTACATCAGAGTAGTTTCTATCTCCTGCTTTGAGCCAAAGGCTCTTGGATTTGAGCCTCCAAAATTCTTCCTCGCCCAAGCAAGCCTTGTGTAGTTTCTGCTGAAGCTGCATCTCCTTGTCCAAATCTTATTTTGTGATTTCAGTTTCTTCTAGGTGAAGATGGTGTAGTTGTAAGGAACTTTGAATTTTTTTTCCTTTCAGTTGCAGGATTGGGCAAGGTCTTGGCCCAACTTTTCAGCATTGCTTTTACTCTTTTGAGTTTTTCTTCCCAAACAAGAAAAAGGGAACCCTTGATTGGGTCTTTCCAACAGTCTCTAACCTTTTGCATGAAATCTACCTCTTTGGTCCATAGAGGAATGAATCTGAAAGAGATAGGGACCAGGTCCTTAGGAGCAACGGCTCAAGTCTTACAGGCTTGTGATCCGAAACATTGCTATGAAGGATGTGCATTCTAGCCTCTAGACCGAGAAGAAAGAAGGAGCTTTGAACCAAAAATCTATCTAGTCTCGCAGCTATATGACCAGGACCGACTCTCTTATTTGACCAAGTATACTTACCAGTAGCAGGCTTGATGTCTAGCAAGTCCTAGTCCTACATGATATCCTCCACCCATTCCCTTGTTGGATCCCTTACAATGCTACCTCCTCTTTTTTCTAACGAGAGAAGGATGAGATTGAGGTCTCCAACGATGATGATATTTTCCAGATTCTCTAGATCTGTCAGACTTTTTATGGAATCCCAACAAATCTTTTTCTCCCCTGCATTATTAGGAACATACACATTGAATAGACAAATGATCTCCTTGGTAACTAGATGCTGCATATTTTAGAAAATCTAGTGAGTATTCAAAGTCTCAGAGATTATTGAGAACTTATTAGGGTTCCAGAGCGATCTAAGCCCTCCTGAGGCTCCACGAGCAGAGATAGCTTGCGCTTCGCTATTATTCCAAAATTTTTTGCTTGCTTGGAGGAAAGCTGTATCCTCCATGTTGGTCTCCTAGATGAGGAGGATATCCAGGGCTTCCAATCTTGTTAAGCTTTTCATTACTTCTTCCTTGGCTCTAGTGCTCATACCCCTACAATTCCAGGAGACGATCTTCATCATTTATTTTTGTTATGATGAGCTCCCTTGGAGCCCTGGGGTTGATTCCTCATCGTCTTCGGGGTTTTTGCCAGTAACTTCTCTAGTGTTGGCTGGTTGCCTTGGAGCTTGTCCTTGTAGGTTTCTTGTTCTCTTTTTTCCCTTGTAGACTTGTGTCCTCTTGTGGATCTTCTGGGAGAGCATTGAGAGTCTCCTATTTCTCCTTCTTCTTCTGATTCCTCATATTCTTGGACTTCCTCCTCCTCTTCTGAGGCTTCCCTTTGGATCTCTCTACTGCACTTCCACCTTTGATCGAGAAGGAGGGGGAAGCTTTGGTGGGAGAAATTTCCTTTGGGATCTCGATCTCTTGGGAGGTCATGATTTCAGATCTTAGGAGCTTGAATTTGTTCCCTTGTCCTTCCATGGTTAGTTTCTGAGCAAGACCCATCTGAGGGGATTTAACATTTGCATTTGCAGTCTTCTTGTGAGAAGTCTTGGTGCGCTTGACCTGGTTCCAGCCTTCTTCTTTCCCTTTTTCTTCCGCCCCATTGGACGAACAACCTCTGCAAAGTGACCATAGATGTGGCATTTTCGGCATTTGAAGGGAAGCTGCTCATAGTCGAGTTTTTGCACATGAGTCCAGGGACCTATGATAATTTTGATGGCTTCTGGTAGCCCAACCTTTAGATCTACCTCCACATAGATTCTGACACAGTCATACTGGTCTTTGTTGTTAGCCCGGTCTATAAATTTTCCTAGGGTGTTGCCTATGTGCTTCAGAGAATCCCAATTCCAACAGTGCACTGGGAGGTTGGGGAGTCTCACCCACACTGGGACCGCTGTGGGCACATCCACGGCTAGATCAAAATCTGGCGTCCATTTATTCAAATACAATCCTTGAGGGCCCATGAATTAAGGTCCATTTCAGAAAATCAGATCCTTGTCCTCTTTTGCAGTGAACTCAAATATAAAGTAGCCTCTCCCGAGAAAGCATGAGGTCACTTTGTCTTTTATCAAGGGTGCCCAATTCTTGGCGACCCAGTTCTCTGTGGATTTAGGGGAAGGCCAAAACCCTATGAACTGGCCAACGAGGGCTTGATCTGCTAGAGATAGAGCGACTTGGATCGACCCTTCTGGCAGGAGAGAAATCTCGGGAATGTCATCCAGTTTCTTCACAAACTTTGCAACTTCAACTTTCTTCTTCTTAGGCAAGGATGCCAACAGAGATCTAAATGCTTCAGAGGCAGAAGGTGGGGGAGGAGAGCTGGGTGGCCCCTGAGGAGAACCCAGCACCTCCATGGAGGTGCGCGACCTTGGGAAGGCCCAACCAAGGCAAAGATGGCCGCTACCTGCAACGCAAACTAGAACTCCTCGGTAGAATCACGCGCGCTATTGCAGATGGCTATGTATTGTTATGTATAGAGACAATTTCTAATAAACCAATGTAAATCAATCTTAATTCTATCAAGCGTTAAGAGGGATCAAATTTATTAAAGTGTACATTAAGTTTATCATTTAATTCCATGTAATGTATTAATTACTTCATATTAAAAATTACACCATAATAAATTTGGCCCCTTTCAGTGCTTAATAGATACATGTTTAAGATGGATTTACATTGGTTTATATTTTTTATGTCTGCTTTATTTTTTAGACCTTGTCACATACATATACACATAGGTAGTTATGTATTTTTTTTTGTTCTCAAAGACATATATACATACATAGTGTTTTTTTTTACAACATCTCCTCCATATTAGGTTGTAGAGAACCTCGCTACTCTTGGTGCAATCAATTAGGAATATAGCCCATTTTTTTGTTAGAAAAAAGAAAGAAAAGTAATTTCATTTATAATTTATGAGCATGCATATGTCTTTGTTACTTTTCTTGTTACAAACTAACTAAGTAGACATTTTTTTTTCTATTTCCATGGCCAAGCCATAATAAAAACTAAATTTTTGTTACTATTATTATTATCATGTTGTAAGATTAAATATCTTTTCTATTTCTAATTCTAAGTGAAAAACATAAATCTAAATTTACTCTAAAATCAACCGATATTTATTTTACATTAAAGTCGATTTGTGATTTTTTAGTTATTTATTGTAAATATTTTTTTAATATAATGCTATACTTGGAAATAACACTTACATTAGTAAATAGGTAGATTTGTTTTGTTGGTTGGTTGAGTTGTTGAGATATTTTCTCAACAAGTGATCTCCTTGTTTTGAATCTGTTGGATCTCCTAAGCACTGTATATGTGGATGTACTTTGGTTTCAAAGTGGAATATATGAATTATTTGTGTGTAATTTGTGCATCATGTATGCTCCTCAAATTTCCTTTTTGGTATAAGAGCCCATATGGGTCTGACTCCCTCAAGGGAGGGTCCAGGAAGATGGAAAAATTTGAGGATTGAATTATGTACATAGAATATTTTATTATATTGCTTTGTTTGTATGTTTGTTGGAATGTTGTGTTTCGATAATTTATTGTGTGATCAGAGAGAAAAGCAATAGCTTTGTAGTTGAGCGCATGTGCATTGTTGCCAGAGTTGTGGGAATTTACCTAGATGTAAAGTAGAGAAGTTAAGCAAAATGATCTGTGTGGTGTGAAAGTGTGGGTTGGCTTGTCTTGTAAGTTTTGGACCATTGCGATCAACAACTATATAATGAAGTGAAGTTTGTGTGATGTGACAAGTGACCTATGAGAGGCCTGTGATTCGTGGAGCCTGAAACAATGATCCATGGAGTTGGTTGGAGCATGGAGCAACTTAAAATCTGGCATTCACAGTTATAGCGTGTGTTCAGGAGGCACATACCTGTTATTGTGTTGGAGCCGCTTGATTCCTGGTGTGAAATCTCTGGTGGTGTTGTGGCACAATGAGTGCACAAACGTTGTGTTTGGCATGGATCATGGATCCGTGTAAAACAAGTAGAGCCATCGAGATTTTCTAATCCGATTGGTTTGATTTATGCAAATTTAACCGCTTTATCAGCTTTGTATAGAAATCCTGGATATGGCCACCATTAAGATTGCAACATCCATTGGGTGAAGGTTGTAGAAGTTATCGAGATCGAAACTAAGACTAAATATCATACTTGTACTCTCACTAAGGGTCTTTCCATAGAAATAGTGGATGAAAACCCCACCACAGGTGAGGCTTTTGCAAAGGAAATAATTGTCACACCCCCTTCCTCAGAGATCGAATCCAAATTAATCCAGCAACCGTTAATCAATGTTGACCTACACGCCCGTAATAATGATCAAAAGGAATTGTAGAAGCTATTAGAGCGATATGCAAGACTGGTAAATGCCCAAGATTATGATAATGTTATCCCTCTCCATGCAACATCGTAGCTGATGTTTTCACACTTCTCTAAACATTTGTTACATGAAGTTTGCAATAAAGATACTTGTAGCAGGAGGCATATTCAATTACATTCGTATTACATTTGGTGAATTTGTAGGTTATTTTGTAGAAGTTGGATGTCGATTGTGTGGGATGGATTAAATGAATGGCTCTTTTCTAGGACTACTCTTCTTCTCTTCTAGAAGAGAACGTCCAGAGAATTGCAGGCAAGTGCACTTTCGATACCCTCTGCAATTTGCAAGTGAAGAGAATGGGCAAGTAAGAAGCATTTCACACCATAGATGGAGGAGAATGGTGCTCGTCGAAATCCTTGGTCAACGTGAAATGAAATATGTTTTAAATTCAGTTGGAGTTTGTATTTTAAAAATATTGAGTCTAGCCAACTCAATATTTGAGATTGAGTTCCCTGGATGCGGGTGTTTCAACAGATCCCTAGGTGGATGGGAGAGGGGTGGCACAGTGTCGACCGACACCTGCCAGCCCCAAACCACATGGCTTGTGGCATGAAGTGTTTGATACAGTTGCAAGGGCCATCACATGGCCTCACGCAATGGGAAATAGGCTGGAACAGGCAAGCAGAGGACAGAACAATCGCCTCCGCATGCTTATGGGATAGTCGGCCTTTGGCTGCATTGAATGCAGCAGTAATGGCGGAGGATAGCCGAGTCGCGGCGAATTTTGATAAAATCCGAGACAGCTATGACATTTACAGAGGGCTTTAAAAGCATTGTTGGTCGAGAGAAGGTGGTTTATGGGAGAGGGTCGAGCTCCGTCATGTCGCTGAGACGCGCCCTCCGCACGCTCACGCTCTCCTCTATTTGCTTCTGTGCGCTCGCTCTTTCATCCGCTCAGTCATGGTGAGGCAGCGGCTCATTAGCAGAAGGGGAGGCTCGAGAGGGGGAAGCTCTCGTCAGCAAGCCAGAAGGTGAAGCTCCTCGAGCTCTCCCTCCTCCACAGCTAACAACCCCCACTATCCCAATACAAGGAGTGGGCGTGGGCGTCTTCGTTCGGCTCCCTTCCCCCTGCCAAGAAATCCGTCCCCCCACACCATGCTCTTCCACTTCAGGAGCACACTAAACCAACCTATCATCACGGCTACCATATCCATCCTATTTACAGAGGAAGAGGCTCAGAGCAATCAGGGCCTCTACTCGGGAAGTGCTACTTTCAGGGCGGAGCCTAGTCAGCCAGGAGCCCCTCAGAACCCGCGCTCTGCCATGGAAACTGGGCTTGAAGGGCAGCAATGGAGGACAGGGAAGGAGGAAATGCAGAATAGGGGTGAGGATCCAAAGCCTCAACAGGCCTCGCCAGGCAAGGAGACGGAAACACAGGACGAGGAGGACACGCGGCGGGAGGAAGTAGTTGGTGAGCCAAATCCGTTGGACAAGTGAAATTTGGGGCTGCCCGATAGAGGAAGAGCCGGCCACGGAGCTCGTCATGCCCAATGCCAGGTGGCAGTTCTTTTAGGTTCTGGTTCTTTTTGTATTTTTGTCCATGTAGGCACATCCAGCTGGATGTTTTGCCAACTTTTGTTGACCTGTATGCTCTGTTTGGAAAAACTATGGACTCTGTGTCTTCTGGTATTTTTGATCCCTTCAAACTGGTTTCCCCTCTATTAGGGCAGTCTCAAAACTAGTGTTTTGTAATGCTAAGCTTGTCTGTCCTCTCTTAAAGCAAGCGCTCTCTCTGTAAATAACTTTTTCCTTATTAATAGATTAAACATACTTAGCAAAAAAAAATATTTGAGATTGAGTTTATTCGAATTGATCACTCTAACAACTGCTTTGTGAAAAAGAGAAACTCCAAGATGAAATATCTATATATGAACAACTAGGGAGGGACAAGGAGACCTATTTATGCTCGGATGACAGTGGATAGTTTCATGGTTATTGATTTTGTTGTCAGATTTTTGTAGTTTTCCATTATGTTTGTAAAAAGTTAAAAACCAATTATTGTACAATATAACATAATCTAATTCGATGGTTCTTGGCACTCAGAAACACCTAAACATATCATCGGTTTAATTGTGTTTACATACTATTATGGTTTGTTGTTCCTAGCACTTGGAAACCCTTGAACAATGAATGCGGGTTATTTTTATGAGATCCTTGTGCGTTAGTAAGGTCAAGTTGTTTGATAAACTTCTCAACACATTTATTATCTAGACCACCTTCCTAGCAATTGACGGATAGTCAAAAGTGAAATATCTAATAGATGGTGGTAGGTCCATAGAGTGGTTCATTACTTGAAGGCTCTTATAGCAGAAGCCCCAACGAGCTGAGCGTGCCAATATTGTTGATCTTACAATTTCGTCAACGATGGTCAGAGATAGTTGTACCTCAAATTAGTCAAGTGGGAAGCTCAAACATTGTGGTGGAGAAAGAGCGTGGTTTTTGAGATTTCAAAGTGGGTAGAAGCACTAGTGAAGACCATATCAGACACATGTATGTGATTCATGTAATGTTAATTTTGTAATGTAAGCATTAAGGGAAGGATTTCGAAATAACACTTACATTAGTAAATAGGTAGATTTGGTTTGTTGGTTGGTTGAGTTATTGAGATATTTTCTCAATAAGCAATCTCCTTGTTTGGAAATTGTTAGATCTCATAAACATTATATATGTGGATGCATTTTGGTTCCAAATTGGATTGTAGAAATTATGATGTAGATTTGCAACTGCTTATGAAATTTTAATCAAAATCACAAGACAAGAACCTACTCTACCACTCTATGGAATTCAATTCATAATTTAGAACATCAATCACAAACATGCAATGAGAAATAACACACATGTACACAATATTTTTCTGGGGAAAGAAATATGTTAAAAACCCCAATGCCTTATTACATTAATATGATGAATAGAAATGTATTATAATTGCTTTGCTCAACTGAGAACAACTTGCAAGTGAATAACCTATTTCTCTGCTCATTGAGAAGCTTTGATCCAAACTTAGTCAATTTTTTCCTTTGCTTGAGCTCCTTGTTTCCTTGCACAATTCTTGAGGAAATTATGGCCCTATTACTTAGGAATTTCCTCCAAAATGATTGCACAATTCCCAAGGTTTAACATTTGATTACATGCAACACTTGTACACTCAAGACTAGTCTATAACTGATATTACACTACCTTTGAATCTCCACCACAGTTGGGGAACTCAAATTATCTGCATGCAATAGCTAGTTTGGGTTGATTAACCAATTAAGTAGATGATCACTGAGTTATACTAAAGTCCCACTGCACAACTGACCTTCCACTAGTTTCTCCAACAATTATAACTAGTTTAATTAAAAACAACCTGAAATAATTGACCTTGATTGCTACAAATTATTAATCACACATGCTCAACTAAACTCTAACTCCTCTAACTTGACTTTACTGAGCTAGCTGAGTGACAAGAGCCATGTCACACAAGTTAACTGCATCCAAGTTGTCTGCTGATGTGGAAATTCAAATTTTCTCCATTTGACCAAGGCAAAGTCAAATTGAGACTTTCTTGCTGCATTTTTCAACACTCCCTCTTAGTAAGAAAGGTATTTTCAACCACCCCTATTCGGCACCTGTGGAACTCGAACTTCCCTCTTAACAAAGCCTTTGTCAAAATGTCAGCATCTCGTTCCTTTTTCGGAATGTATTGTAGCAACATTATCTGCCTCTGCACATAGTTCCGTAAATGGTGATACCAAATATCTATATGCCTGGATCAATCATGAAATATCATATTCTTAGAGAGCTTGATGCAACTTTGATCGTCACAATAGATCACAATTGGATCCATCATCTGACCAAATAGTCCCACAAGTATCTTTCTCATCTAGATCGCCTCACAGGTTGCTTGACTTGTTGCCATGTATTATGCTTATGCCGAGATGAGCACCACAGATATTTGCTTCCTATTGTACCAAGAAACAATTGCGAACCTATTGATGCCTCGAAAATCGCTGCAACAACATTGGCGGATAACCACCCGGTCCGGACCTTAGTACAGATCCTTTTTCGTTTGGGATGGTGGCTCCGACTGGATATAACCGGACCAATTTCCCGATAATGAATAAAAAGGGGTGGATGAGTGATGAGTTGTCTGTTCTAATGATAGGCGGATAGCTTATTCTATCAACAAAAATACGAAAACTAATACTAATCCCGGGAACAACTATTCATTTGAAATGCAGCGTTTAATAATCCTTGTCTATTGACAGGCATGTAGATGACTCTGTAAAATAAACATAGATATTCATTCAAATATTACTTCATCTAAATAGTTAAACAAAGTGATTAACACAATATTACTGCATTTACCATTTATATCATCGATACATATATGAATGAAAGAAAAGCATGCTATAAATAGCCAATAGTGGGATGCATAAAAGATGCTGTTAAAACACATATATATAAGCGATAATAGCAAGAGCGATCAAATGAAAATTCATATAACAGGAATGAGTCTAGACATAGATAATAGTACCATATGAGCTGCTTAATCAATCCAAATATCAATCGCTATTTGAAATTCTTCATTCAACGTAGAAATGCTTTCAAACAAAGACAGTAGTGCACATTTGTATAAAAACTTTCCTTATCAAAATCATAATGATTGGTCCAGTTTCATAAAAGAATATCCCTAAAGTACAATAGTGCAACTTCAGGGTTTAAGTCATATACAAAACTTTACAACCCTTTCTAAATGCATGAAAGGGTCTTATAAATACTACTAAGCTAAAAAAATCTATGAAACAAAACCTACTAAATTGCATCAATTAATACTATCTATATTCTTGGGCGAATTTGGTAGTCGACGATGTGATATCATGACTCAGGTTGTTTGCCTTTAAACCTGAGCTGGCTTATCGCAAGCATTGGCTCCACTTCGGGTGGTCTGTTGAGGCACAAGCTGAGTTGGGCAGCGAAGGTGGCATCCTGAATATCGGGTATGATATACCCGATAGCATCTGTGAGGCATTTGAGGGCAGCTCTCTGGCTGTGCGGCTTCGCTAAAAAGAACCAATAAGCATCCCATGTCAAACTGTTGATTCCCGCAATTAACCTTCCATTTTTCTCCAGCACTGGGTAGCATGAATGCTCCAACATCTTTGTTGCTGTTAATTGGCCTGGAGTACATTGAGAAATCATGTTAGACAAGTAAAGAGTTTTATTTACCAATTCAACCAAATTACTAGTGGTTGCCTTGCATCTTAAAATCGCTCTTTCTGCCTTCATTAACTGAGATTGCCATTCTGTGAATAATATTTCTTTGTGTGATTCCAGAATTCTTGGTAGGTTAGCTGCCTGTCCCTAATCGGAATCTTGCCATTCCAGAAAATTTGTCAATGTTTCTTTGGCCTGATCCAAATCTGTCCTTGCCTTTTCTACTTTTTCGCTTATGGATGCCACTAAGTCGCACAATGGTTCTGCCTGGGTGATTTTCTGACACAAGAGCTTCATTTGATTTATCAATGCTTTGTTTAATTGAAATGCCTCTGCTTTAAACTCATCTACCTGTGGGAGCTTTTTCATTTGCTCAAGTTGAGCTGATAATTGATCGATTCGCTCATCTTTGGATTTTATCATTTCCTCAGTTGATGTTTGTAGTTGCGCCAATGCTGCCGATAGCTCCTTTTGCTTTTGGATTGCGCTATCGTCAATCCTCTGTTTTTCTTCCTGCAATTGCTTAGTTAGCTGATTGTTATTTTGTTGTTGTGCTAGCAATTGCTGTTCTGCCTGCTCTGCCTTCTGCTGCGCTTCCGATAATTGAGCCTGTAGCGAAAATATGTCTTGATCTTTTGCCTTTAATAGACTTCTCACCTCCGATGCTTTATCTATTGTCACTGCCGAATAAGCTCCAGCATATTGTGATAGCTTTGTCAAGTCATCGGAGGGGTCAAATTCTTCTTTCCATACCACGTTGCCCGTTACTGTTAGTTCAGGGAATAAAGAAGGTTGATCAGTCCTTCTCCTCTTCCTTTGTCGTTTCACTATAGCTTTATGCTTAGGGCTATAGAAGACATCCAAGGGAGGAATCTCTTCTATCTGCAAAATGATTTCGCCCGATGGATCCTTTGGAATTATTTCCGCTTCCTTTAATTTGGGTGGGTCGTTGGTTTCACCCTAAACCTGCTTTGATGTCGCTTCCTGTGTGTTGCCCTCTTTTGAAATCTCGTCAGCTTTAGAGCATTCTAGATTGTCAATGATCGAATTAAATTGCTGCCATTCCTGGAGCAATTTTGGATCAATCTGTGTATCTTCATTTACTTTTGAACTGCTCTGTTCTTGCATTTTCGCCTAGGTCTCTTCCTGTCTCTGCAAGTTCGTCTAGGTTTCTTGTTGTCTCTGGTCATGCACTTCCTCCTACTGCTTTGATGTAATAGGAGGTTCTTTATCACGTCGCTGCTCAGGCTCGCTTGATTCTGTTGTTGGAGTAGTCGCTAACAGGTCTAGAGGCAGAGTTTGCAACCTTTGCTCTCTAAGTCAGTTGAATTCGACCAACCCCTCATCATTGTCTTCAAGTATGGCGAGCGATTTAACTTGATATAGTGACTCGGCCGATGCGAACAAGTCTTCAAATCTGTCTTCTTTATGCTCGAACTTGGCCAATTTGGCCTGGTCGAGTGCATTATAGGCGACTTTGTTCGGATCGAATCGCCTGCTTGGTAGAGTTGCCAGGGTCAGTGAATTTATTTTTTCAGCTTCTTTCTCTGCATGTTTGAGATCATGCAGAGTGTAGATACCAATTCGCAAGGGAAAAGAGGGCCAGACGTGCTTCTTTGCTTTCTTCAGAGTTTGTGTAACCCCATCGGCGTTGATCTGATAGGCTATTTCCTTGGCCAGTAGTTTATCAGGGATGTATAGAGGAAGAACATGGGGCTTGGCTTGACTGCAAAAAACTCTGATATAGGTGAACTTTTCCTCCCCAAACCAACTCCCTATGGAAGTTAAATTCACCCCTGCTTGGTAGGAAATCTTAGGGGCAGGCTTATTGAAAATGGAATAATGAATAGGCAACATGAAACCGTTGCAGATTTGATACAAATGGTGTTTGTAGTTGGTCATCCACAACTTTTGATGGTATATGTGGATGGGTGCGGGGTCTTGCGACGTCCACATCCATCCGAGCACAGGAAATTCAGAATTAAAACACAAAACATCTAATACATAGGCACTGTAGTAAAATGGGGGAATGAACCTCTCAGTGACGTGAGAGTTGAATCTAAAATTAAGAATTGCAGTTGCTAACTTATCGGATAGTATATCCACCCAATCCATTATTTCATCACTACATGCCGCCTCCATTAAGGGGACCATTTCTATGGTAAAATTGGCGGAATCATGTAATCCCCATAGTCTGCACATCATAATCCGAGCATAGCAATAAGGAGAGCATAGAGAATCGACCGAGTACTTACCTGAAGATTCGTGCTTGTGCTTTGCTGGATTTTGTCTCCAACCTCGAATGGGTTCGGATTCAGCCTCATTTTCAGCTCAGAATTTCTCCAGGAATGCCATGTTATACTTCTTCTCTGCCTCCGGCAAATGATACATTTGCCTTAGATCCTCGGCTCGAAAAGAACTGAAAATTCTCCCATCTATGGTGCTGAAAGTTCTGTCAATAATTGGGATTTCCTGAATCGCCCATCTTACCACATCTGTATATGGGAGGATTTGCTCCCGGGCCGCTATTCGATGAAGAAAAGAGTTGGCTAAATCACTCAGATTAGCCTCGGATTTGCTGGTGCTGTCGGTAGAAACTTGTATTGTTGTCACCCTCGGGTCTTCGGCTTCGATCAGATTATATGTGCCTTGCCAAGTAGCTCTGGTAAGTCCCAGGCATGTAGTGTCCGATGTGAGCCCTTTCTTTTTATTGCTTGGATCAGCAACAGGTTTCCCTGTGGCTGGCGAAGCGGAAGGCATTGTGGTCTTCTTGGACTTCTTCCCCATTCTGCTCAAATCTGTTTCTGCGGGAGAATTCTGCACAGAGACGATGATAGGCGTAATACAGGAAATAATAACATAAATCGAATAGACTGAGATATATATATATTGATAAATTCATGGCGAACGATTGACTTAAGGTGGCCTCGAATAAAATCTGTAAACATATCGCAGGATTACTATTTCATTAAATGGTCATTAAGGCCTGTCAATCTTATCAATACCAGTCACTTCGATTAATGGCCGAATGATTTATTTGAAGCGTGCCTTGGGCGTTTTGGCGGTTGAGCGCAGATGAGTGGCTTTTCGAAAGACAATGCCTTAAATACGAATAAATCGTATTAAACCGCTTTTAACATTTTCTTTGAAAACTGCGCTTTTTCCTTTATCGCAATCAGGCGTCGGGGAAAATCATAAATCATTGTTTTGGTTCCATTTGGAATCCCCGATCGCCAATAGCGATATCGCATCGCGTCGAGTGTAGCGAGTGGGGCAGTTAAGAAGGTGTGCATAGTCGATCGCTGATTGCCGATAGCGATATCACATCGCATCGGGGCAAGAGGGAGCTTAATTGCTTTAAATCATTATCGCTGATTGTCGATAACGATATCACATCGCATCGGAGAAAAGGGGGATTTTAATGCGTTAATTCAATTATTGCCGATATCCGATAGCGATTTCGCATCGGAGTAAACCAACATATCCTCAAGTTGTGTTCCTTTTGTCATTGCGATATGCGATCTTGCGATCGCTTTATCGCAATGACAAAAGATTAATCATTTATGCTAAGACTTTTAATTGGTTTATTGAAAAGGCTTTTTGGGTAATGTTTTATTTTATCTCTTCGGGCCTTTTTTAATAGAACTAGGTTGATACCAATTAAAATGAAAATTAAAAGGGACCTATTTCATATTATGGTTTTGGGATAATATTGATATGAAATGGGGGGTTGTTGTAGGGCACAACAGAACCCAACACTAAAAATTTCACATGATGTTCCCTTTTGTTCTAATGGACTCCCTGCCCAATCTGCATCTGTGAAGCCACACAAATTTGTTGGCATTATGACTAATGTGTTGTCCTTGATGGCAACCAACTTGATGAGTTGTCCTTTGATGGAAACCTACTTGATGCAGATGTCAACGAGGTATGTCTACATGTGACAGAAAAGGATTATCAGTTCAAAGACAGAAGAATGATAAAGGTGAAGTTTGAAGAAATGTATGCAGGTTTGGTGAAGCAAATTAGAGTATACGCGGGTTTTGTATAGAAAAGTTGCGTACACATGTGGATATGAAGAAGGAAAGGTGCGTATAGTTTCTGCACCATGGTATTCTAAATACTAAGGGTCTTTACCATGGCATTGACCTGTGGTATTGATCCCAACAAATAGATATTTGATCCTGTCTAAGAATACCATCGTCATTAGTATGCTTCTGACCTATGGTATTGGATAAGGGCTAAGTTATATAAGGAGATGAAGATCAAAGTGGTAGATAGGTGTAAGTGATGAATATTTTCATGAATAATTAGATCTGAAGAAAGTGTGCATGTAATGGGCTATTATTGATTTGTTTGATCTAAAACTAATATGCACCTGGGAACTTGATGATGGATCAAATCCAATAGATCTGAAATGACAATGTTGATTATGGGTTGATTTGATTAGTGATGATAGTTTTTTTATATGTGACTTTTTCTGTGTATGCCTAGATCTGGGTATGTTTGAATGTTAGCCTCCCTCTCATGTGATGAAAACAATTCTAAGTCCAAAATAATTAAATTAATTAAAATCATGAAAGTTAGGATTTAATCCTACCTTTCTTGATTGAGTTTGTTCCTCATGGTTAGGAGTTAGTTTAGGCTTAGTTGGTTGAGAGATTCTCTCCAACTAGTTAGGCTCCTAGATTAGTGTGTTGTTGAGATATTTTCTCAACCATAGTGTCCAAGATAGATGTACTATCTTGAGACAAACTTCCTCATGTAGTTATTTGTACTATTCTCATTCTTTGTACATTGGATTTCATCATGAGAGGAATACAGTGAGGCTAAGGCCTTTTCCACCATTTCTATGTTTTTGGTATTTTTTATGTGTGTTAATTGTGTTTATTATTCTACATGTGGTATTAGAGCTGCGGTGAGATTAGTTAGAGCTGATCATGAGCTTAAGGGTTTGATAGTCGAATGTGAGATTTGAAGTTGGGAACTCTGTGATTTGCATTTGTCTTCAAATTTAGATTCAGACTCTGATTGCAGACCATAATGCTGAGCAACATGATGGGAAACAAGTTTGAGATAAGAAGTTGGCAACTGTTCAAAATCACGTTGTTGTTTGCTAGGTTTTGAATAAATTTTTCAACCTATTTCTCCATTTGTAAAATTGTTAATCACTCCCGAGGATTCTGAAGAGTGTCCCTAAGGAAATGGCCAACTTGATTTATAGCCTCGGCTAGATCCTCGCCACCATCGGGTGAAGAAATTCGTGCCTTCTCTTCCAGCGTTTCAACCTCTCAGCCCGATAACATCAATTTGCCTATGCTTTCTTCAAGGCCTAGGTGTTGGTAAGTTGGGAATATAATATTACATTAATTTATGATTCAGAGATGACTTAGAGCTTTGGTTGGTGTTTTCATCACAGGATTGATTAGGTAGATGTGAAAATATTGAGGAAAGAAAAGCACTCTTTTCCATGCTACCAATTGTTTCTTGACACCTCAAACGCATCATCATCAGATATAGAACAACAAACAGATATATGAGATGAGCTTGGTGCAAATTGCTCAGAACCTGAATGATAGTCATGCTCAGTAATTGGACCATCCACAATTCCACGCTCACTATCAAGTTCTGCATAAGCTATTTGGTCATTTTGGTTAGGAACCACCTCATTAAGGACAAATTCCATAGCTAAATCAACATCGTTGTGGTGCTCCGGGGCAACTTCCTTAATAATGTGTTCATCAACCTGTGGGAAAACTTCATGAAGAGAGATGAAAGATTCCTTCCAATCTGTCACTCCTCCTGAATGCACTCTTGCTCTGGACTATTAAAAATATCCAAACATGTTCAAAACATGTATTATTGTGGTCCAATTTATATTAAGCCTTGTCCTGAGTGACCTAATAGAGGACGATGGGCCGCACCCATCAAATCATGGACTTTCCTCTCGGGTGTCCTTGCTTTGTGCCACAGTGTGGGATTCGAACTAGGGATGTGAGAAGCTTCAACGACAAACAATGGGTATCTTGATTCGATCCGCCTCTGCGAGTGAAGCAAATCAAAGCGGAAAAGTGTTGGAAGTAGCATTGATTGAAGCAACCTTGAAATCCATCTGCATTTAAAAGTATAAACTATTTTCTGCTTGCCATATTTGAGAAAACATTTTTATTTACAAATAAAATCTTGGTAAAAGTGTGGGATGAGTCAAAAGCTTAAACTGAGTTGAATTTCAAAATTCAAAGTGAGGGTTGATGTGAAAGTTAAATGGAGCTGAAATTGAAAATGAAAAGTGTATTTTTTAATTATAGTGTTTTCGGGGAGAGATAAGGAGTGGATAGAATAATTTTTTATTTGGGAGTCGTGAGGGTGAATAAGGTTGATGATTTGTGGAATGTTAAGGTGAAAGTATTTTGTATTTGGAGTGATAAGTGATTTTTTTTTAGAGAAAGTCATTGTTGCACTCCAAAGGAATATGTTACTTTGAGACAAATTGAGTAAGCGAACATCTAGATTTTGAAGACGAGTTGCTTCAAGAATTTGCATGCTTGGCATTATCATTGCTTGGGAAGTTGAAGGTTGATGTAATTAACTATTTAATAAAGACATATTTTTTGTGGTGTTGAAGTGTCCTAGATCTGCCTGAAATTGAATAAGGGGATCTTTGGTACACTGTGTGTAATGAATGCGTGTACATGACTTGTGTTCGGATTATCAAAACAGTCTCTTTGCATTATGCTTAAACAATTACATGCACATAAGCAAGCTTAAGTATAAGAACGCTTAATCAAGCTCTTGTAATCAAGCTTAAGTACACAAGCACAAAGCATCACATCATCAGCTTGATAAGATGATCTTCCAAAGAAGAACATTTCACATCATGTAATCAAAGCAATCAAGTTAAGGACACTACAAAATCAAGCATTTCAAGCCAAGACAACATCAACATCATCAACACTTTTTGTATCACTTGTCGATAAACATTTTTTAACTGAATTGTACTGGTGCATTCGCTACTATAACTGACATCGTAATTTGAATTATTAAGGTGAATACATTAAGTCAAGTAAGTCTTCAACTGAGTCATCAAGATTGAACTTGTCATTTGTCTCTTGGGTGCATTTTCAACAATGTTTGACACCCTTCCTTTTTTAAAATCAACACATTCAGTGAGTACATTCAAGAAAGCACAAAGCGTCAATAATCAAATCAAGCAAGTTCAAGCAAGCCATCTAGCAAGCAATCATCATCAAACAAGTGTGAATTCTAGTATTCTATTCTTCAAGTGAGCATCAAATCAAGCCAATGTTTAATGCAAGTGCAATAAGAAATAAATCAAGGGAGTGTGTCATTTAAACAACAAAGCAAGCGAGCGTGTCATTCAAACAACCAAGCAAGCGAGCATGTCACAATCAAGTGCAAAAGTTCAAAGCACTACATCTACAAAAAATGAGCCAGTGTGAAGTTGATTGAAGCATTCACAAAGTGTTAGTGAAGCATTCAAGCAAAGCGATCATCATCAAGCGAGCATGAAATCAAGATTTCAAACAACCAAGTTATAAAACTATAGCAAGTGTTTAAAGCATCATCAATAAGCAACAGCATAAGCGAGCCTGAATTCAAAGGGAGCAAGCTAACATCGCGACACACATTCAACTATCCAAAATTCTCAACAATTTGATTTTATCATCAGCTGGCGACATGGTGAACATCAGCAAAAAAACTCTTGCCGATATTCAAGTGCATCTTCAACATGCACATGAAATGATTGAGTTTCTTCAACTGGAGTAGCAACTACAAAGAACTGAGTTGCTAGTGAAGAGTGATGCTTCCAAGTCTTTGAACAATACAAATACATATTATGATTCCAAGTCATTGATCCAACCAACTTCAAGTGTCGAAGTGGTCCCTGATCCAGTTCAACTTTCTTCCAAACCAATCATCAAGCCATAGGAGGAAATCCAAAGTAACAAAAATCGACAAGGCTTAGGATATGTCAAAGATGACGCCAACTTGCATATCCAAGATTATACATGGCCCATTAAGTTTGTCAGTGCAGGGTTTCTTGCACAAATCACATCGGCTAGTTTTGAGAAAGTTGAAGGAAAACAAAAATACACACAAACTGAAGTTGCAGTAAAACCAAAATGCCTTCATTGTCAAAGAACCGGTCATCTGGAAGATCAGTGTTTTGATCTCCATCCTTGTCACCATCATGGCAAGTCAAATCATTCATCAACACAATGCAGCAAACAACAACAATCAGCCAGATTGAAGATTAATTATTCATGGATTGATCCCTCGGAATGGTCATCCACGGTTAGAAGATTGTATAAGTTTTACAATCTAATTCACTCATAAATATTGCAGCCAACAGTAAAATTGAAGATGGTACTCTTGTGTAGTTGAATGGGGGAGCACACTAGTGAAACACTCCTACACTTGAAGCGGGGGAGTTCAAAAATAATTTGAAGAAGATTGTCTCTTCTTTTAGCTGACAAAGGGGGGAAACTGTTAGTGAAATTGACAGTGGTTGTCAGACTAAAAGTCTTGACAACATTAGCAAAGCAGCTAGTGGGCATTTTCATAAGCGAGTGAGCATCAACAAATTCGCCAGTGGGTGATCGACAACAAAGTTAGTAGTGAGCAGTTTTCAAACATGGCAAAAGCAACAACGAGTTGTTTTTCAACGTCATTAGCCAATGGGCGATCATCATCAATAGATTCGCCAATGGGTGTTCATCGAATTTTGTCAGTGGACAAACGAATATGCCAGTGGGCGTTCATCAACATTTTTTCAGTGTACAAAGGATGCTGATTGAAAGCAAAAGACATATGGATCCTTTTGCAACTTGGCACATGATGGATTTGTCAAGAAAAATTTCAAAGATGACTCAGACTTGCAGGTGACTCATGTTCTCTCCAGATTGGAGTTTTTTCAGCATCTAGCTTTGGCAGTTTTTTCCGATTGAAAGCAAAGGACAAATGGATCCTTTTGCAGCTTGGCACAAGATGGATTTATCAAGCAAAATTTTAGAGATGAATCAGACTTGTAGGTGACTCATGTTCTCTTCGGATTGGAGTTTTTTCAGCATCCAACTTTGGCAGTTTTTTCAGGTAGCGTTTTTGAGGATCAACATGAGAACTTGGAAGATGGTTCCTCGTTCTTATTTTGGACTTATCATTGAGGGGGGGAATGTTAGCCTCACTCTCATGTGATGAAAACAATTCTAAGTCCAAAATAATTAAATTAATTAAAATCATGAAAGTTAGGATTTAAGCCTACCTTTCTAGATTGAGTTTGTTCCTCATGGTTAGGAGTCAGTTTAGGCTTAGTTGGTTGAGAGATTCTCTCCAACTAGTTAGGCTCCTATATTAGTGTGTTGTTGAGATATTTTCTCAACCATAGTGTCCAAGATAGATGTACTATTTTGAGACAAACTTCCTCATGTATTTATTTGTACTATTCTCATTCTTTGTACATTGGATTGCATCATGAGAGGAATAGAGTGAGGCTGAGGCCTTTTCTGCCATTTCTATGTTTTTGTTAATTTTATGTGTGTTAATTGTGTTTATTATTCTACACTGAAGTTTTGTGATGCAACGAAGGTTTGTGCCAATAATTTCATATATGTATGGAGGTTTGATAACCTAAAAGGCGCATGCACACACGGGCTTAATACTAGTAAGTAGCATATATATTCATATCTGTACACGGGTTTATTTCCTGAAAAGCTCATATACAGGCAAAAATGCTTTGAGGAAAGCACACATATAAACTAAGGTTTTTCTGAAAAAGATGTCTACTTAGTTTAATCAGTCTTGCTGTGTTTCTGTTGTCTGTCAATGAAGTCTTACTTGATGATCTGGGCTTAATAATGATGTTTTGATTGAGGATTGATTAATTGAAGAATTATGAAGCTACTAGTTGTTTGTGATTGAAGGTCAATGATGGTTTTGTGATTATTTTAAAATCATGCAGTGGATCTGTGTATGATTCAGTCTTTGTTTCAGAGTGGTAGTGGTGCAGTTTCAGGGTTTAATGTTTTGAGATATGTACACGGGTATGCCTCATGGAAGTTTCTTATACACATGGGCTTTCTATAGCAAAGTAGCGTAGATATTTTGATAGTTTATTGATCAAGGTTTTCAGTTGATTTAGTAAGATGATGTAGTGTTTGGGTTCAATATTAGTACTCTGGTTACAATGATCTAATTATTATGGTTGTTTGAGAATAAGTTGATTGAGTTGGATTTTAGTTGATTCAGTGATGGGTTGATTCAGTTGGGTCAAGATTAGTTGTTTTGGTTGATTCAATGATTGTGTTGCAGTGATTCGTTTTTAGTTTTGATATTTGGTATTGGGCTCAAATGTTGATAGTGGGTCTAGTCTAAAAATTTGATGAAACATGGCCTACAGTTGTGATGTTTTGTATCAGGTGGATCTAGTATGAAAATTTATGAAACATAGTCCATAGAGGTGTTGAGAGTTGGAGCCTTTAATGAGGAAGTCGAAGCTTCCTTTCAGTGGTAGTTGGTAAATCAGATTAGCGGGTTGGAGCTCCCTTCTGGTAGGTGTCAGTAAACGAGATCAGGTGGTTGGAGCTCCCTTCTAGTGGGCGTTAGAGAACAACAGAAGGTTGTAGCCTTCTGCAGGTGGGTGCCTGCGTGCTGGTATGAGTTTGCACCAGTACAAGTTTGTAATACGTTTTCTTTATAATAAAAGGAAGAAAGAGATGACAACAAGGGTGTTTTTTTCCCACATTGGGTTTCCACCTAAAAATCTTGGTGTTCATGTGTTTCTTATGTGTGATGGTTTATTTTATTCTTACTACACATGGTTACTGTTTATTTAATGTCTAATTAAGTACTGATGCACTAGCTCAAGATAAATAGTTGATGAATTAACTGAAAAGTTAGTTTACTAGATATACGCTAGTTGTCTAAATAATAGTCACATACATACATAGGTTTTGGCTATGAAATTAAAAATTTTAATGATTTGAAAACACTGATGCACCCCACCTCTTAGTATTTTTCCCAAAAATTGGTATCAGAGGAGGTCCTTCAGCAAAAGCTTGATCACTTGAAGGAGATCCATCAAGATGAGTAGTCAAGAAGGAGTATTTTCTATCAGGCCACCTATATTTAATGGAACTAGATTTGTCTTTTGGGAAGTTAGGATGAGAGCATACTTGCAGGCACTAGGATTTGTTGTATGGGAAATCGTTGAAAGTGGATATCAATATCTAGCCTCCATTCCCACAGATACCACCGGAAAGAAACAATATGAAATCAATGCAAAAGTTGTAAATGGCATCTTGGGAAGTTTGGACGAGTCCGAGTTTGTGAAGGTAATGCAGATGAACACAACAAAGGGAATGTGGGATAAGATTATCCAAAGTTATGAGGGCAACACCAAGGTAAAAAGTGATAAACTCCAAACATTCATAATATAGTATGAGACACTGAAAATGAATGATGATGAAAGCATTGCAACATTTTTTCTTAGAGTAGATGAAATTGTTAATTCCATGATAAATCTTGGTGAGGAAATAAAATATGCTAGTGTTGTTGAAAAGATTTTGAGATCACTAACTCTGAAGTTCGATTCCAAAGTCTCTGCTATTGAAGAAATACAGTATCTTAAAAGTCTCATACTTGATCAACTCCATGGAATATTGACAACATTTGAGATGAGGAAAGGTGGCCCTTCAGACATAAGAGAAGCAACCTTCAAAGATACTACAAAAGGAAAGGAAAAGGAAGAATCATGTTATGTATCATAAGAAGAAGAGACAAACTTTGTAAAGAAACTCCAAGTGGGTACTGGAAGATTCAGAGGCAAGCTTCCGTTCAAATGTTTTGCTTGTGGTAGAGTTGGTCATTACGCTGCTAACTGTCCCTATAGAGAAAATCAAGAGAAAGGGAAAGAAGCTACAAAAATAAATAGGAGAAGGTTTGAAAACAAGAGAAGTTTTTATACACATGAAGGTAGTGATGGTATTTCAAATGGTGAAGAAGGTGAGTCTAATCAAGAATGTCAATTACTTATGGAATTTGAAGATAGAAGTAATAATGAGTTGGATGGTTGAGAAGAAAAGGATATTTTTATTGAAAACTTTGACAGGGATATATCAGATACAATGACAGTTATATATGTCAGTAAATATTCAAGTTTGGGAGCACCCCACTTTCTATTGATCAAGAATGAAGAAGACAATAACAAATCATTGTCAGGTATGGGATTTTTTTCTAACTATGATCCATTTCCTTGTCTAGGCAATAATGATGATGATGATGACAGTAAAGCAACTAAACTTGCACTCATGGGTAAAAGTGAAAGTAAGCACTCTAAAGGAAAACAAATTAAAAAATGATGCCTCTAGAAGCAGAAGACCAAGGCAAGTAAGAAACAATGAACAATGCAGATATGCCCATACTAAGCAAGGATAATATCAACAATGGAAGGAAAAGATGAAGTCTAATCTAATGACTCTTGATGTTTGGTGTCTAGTATGCAATGGCTATACCAAGTCTCCTCCATCAGACGAGGAAATGCAAAAGAACAGTAAGGCTTTAAGTAACATATTTTGTAGCATACCTGATTCAACACTAAATAAGGTTATGCATTATACATCTGCAAAGCAAGTATGGGATAAGATACAAGAAATCCATGAAGAAATCCCAAAGAGAGAAAAATAGGTAATCTTATCCTTAACAATGTGTCAACCTTTGTTATGTCAAATGGAGTTGTTGATTCAGAAGGAGACATGTTAGAAGAAATTTTCGATCTTAGAACAAAACTTGATCTTACTTTGAAAAGGATTGTTAATCTTAAAGATAAATTGCAAGCTTATGATGTTATGGTATCTAAAAAAAATTGTGAAGGTATTGAAACTAAGATCATCTCTCTAAGTGCATATTTTGAAGAACTAATTCAAGCATTTGAAGAACAAGAAAATGGGTTGAAAGAAGAGATTCTAAAATTAAAGAAGCAAGTGGAGGAAGGAAGAAGGTTTGAAGAAGTTATGAATAAGAAGTATTTAGAAAAGGAAAACCAATATCAGGTTAAAGTAAACATCCTAAAAGGTGAATTAGAAGAAAAAGATAAACATTTGCGATTTCAAGATAGTACTAAGATTTTGGATAATATTCTTAGTATCCAAAGGTCTCCCGCCATCAAATCTAGTCTTGGTTTTCATGAAACTATTAAAGGAGAATATAGTTCACAAGTTGAGGCAAGGAATTTAAAGAGTAAGATTGCAAAACTTGAAATGCTAAACAAAGAGATAAGAAGTCAACATGATCAACAACTAAAGAAAGAGAACCTTCAAAGAAAATCCTTTACTCCTAATTATAGAAATGTCAATCGATTCTCTCCTCTGATCAATAATGTTGATTGTTCTATATGTCATAATTATGGACATATTGCAACCAATTGTAGAATTAGATTGTTTCAAGATAATAAATGTCTCACAAAAAAATCATCAGCTTCCAGGTACTTTAAGGATATTGTTTTTCTTGCAATATATTTGGTCACAAACCCATTGATTGCAACAGAAGGAATATGAAACGAAAATATTATGATTTCTCTTCTCATATAAGATGTTATGCTTATAACAAGTTTGGGCATGTAGAAAAAGAATGTAGTAACAAGTTGATGGATGGCTGCAGACAACATGGTAAGAAACCAAATAAGAATATTGATGTCAGAAGACCTGAAAAAGGTGGATCCACCAACATTTTTCATAACAATCAGAAAGAATTAGAATAGATAAGGTGTGGCATTTCTCTCTACTCATTTAAAGAATAAGATGAATGGTACATAGATAACAAATGCTCTTATCACATGACTAGGGATAAGAGTAAGATGGAGGCTCTCAAGAATAATAAATATGGTAATGTTATTCTTGGAACTAATGTTCCAACAAAAGTTATGGGAAAGGGTAAAGCCAAAATTAATAAACATAGAGGAGCAATTGATGCTTTATTAGTTCAAGGACTAAAGCAGAATATTCTAAGTGTAGGTCAAATGGCAGATAAATGAAATATATTTGTTTTTAAATCAACCAAGTGCAAGGCTATGGATGAAGAAACTGGAAAAGTCATAGCAAGAGGATATAGAAACCCAAACAAATTATATGTTCTTGAAGAAAATAATTATCGCAAATATGAGGAGGATTTAGACTCAGAGTGAAAGAAGATGGTGCCCATTGCAATCCATTATTCTTAAAATATTACTTCTAACAATGGTTGCAAAGTAATGTGAGGTACTTGACCTCATAAGAACACAATTTTATTATCAGGTCCACAGGATTAGTAATCTCTGGGGAAGCAATACATGTTTTGTCTTGATGATGATTCCTATGATTATTTTGATATTCATGTTGCTTATACTACTAACAGTGCATTTGGTTTAGTAACAGTAAACAGGTACATACAGTACAGGCTCAGGGGGAGCTAAAGTTGTGAAGTTTCATTATTTAACTTTCTGTACATGGATCCTATGAAGACAAGTCATGTATATACGCGAGTTTTGATCTGAACAATCAAGTATATTTTGCTGTGACAAAGAAACAATGAGACGGACTAAGGAAAAGTCTATGATATGCTTCAATCAATTATTATTTAGCTTTCCTGTTCTGATGGTTGATGGTTACAATCTGTTGATGCTATTTAGAAGTGGTTTTTATAAGTTGTTGATGTCCCAATGGATAACTAATTGATGAAGATAATTTGATGTTCTTACTGAGATATGAGATTATCAGATCTAGCAGTGAACAATCGACACAGGTTTAGGGGGGATAATTTTCTATGCTTCTCATAATGTATTGTTCGCATTATGTTTGCTTTATAATTCCTTAGTACATAATGATGCTTATCAATGGTGATGTTGCTTATGTTGTTGAAGTTCTTGAATGATGATGCATGAGCTTCTAATTATCAGTTGTGGAAAGAACATGTAGACCTTGTTATCTCATGCTATGATTATTTGATGATAATGTTGCTATCATGGATGAAGTCTATAGGATTAGTGGTTGAGTTTCTGATGTATGAAGAATTTGGGCCAAGAAAATGAGGTTGCTATAGTTTTCAAAAAGACATGGTTATTGATATACTACTACTACATCTACTTGATGATACTTGGGAACATGGCATATTTTGATGATGGTGAAGAATGATGCTACACTATCCTACCTTAATTTATGATGATATGCTTGGTCCTCACTTTTGTTGTTGCTACAGACCTAGTTATAGGTTGATGATATTGCAGCTACATTGTCCTATCTTGCATATTGATGAGTTACTGTTGATAGATGCTTATGCTACAGATCCTACATAGTATATGATGGTTGTTGTAGACTATATTGGTCTTGTTACCTCACTATAGAGGTCTTTGGTCTTTGTTATACATGTCATATTTGTCATTTGATGTAAAGGTCATGATGTAATCATTGTCAAATTTAGTCATGTATGGACTATTGTGGACAAGTGTTTTTGGGCATATGATGTAATTTGTAACCCTGTTGCGATTGGGTGGTTGATGTCATAATATGTAAACCCAAAGTGATTGGGAAATTGATGTAAGTTTGAGTCCTTGGTGATAGGAAAAGTCATATGCAGTTGAGTAGCCATGTATTTTATTGTACATCCTTTAGAAATTTCAGCGTGTGCTCAAGGGGAGCATGGCCAGTATTCAATGATCACACTCATTCAGCTACGATTTATAGAACTCATATCAACAAAGGAAGAGAAGCTTTGTTTCAAGATTGGTCAACCCTTTTCCCTTGATGTCCAATGGGGAGAGTAACTTGGTGTTTGAAAATTTTAGTGCTTAGCTTGATGTGTCTTACATGTATCTACAGGTTGTGGTGACCAAAGACCAAAGTGGTTACCATCAAGTCCAAAGGGGAGATTGTTGGCATTATGACTAATGTGTTGTCCTTGATGGCAACCTATTTGATGAGTTGTCCTTTGATGTAAACGTACTTGATGCATATGTCAATAGGATATGTCTACATGTGACAAAAAAGGATTATTAGTTCAAAGATAGAATAATGATAAAGATGAAGTTTGAAGAAGTGTACGTAGTTTTGGTGAATCAAAGTAGAGTATACATGGGTTCTGTAAAGAAAAGTCGCATACATACACTGATATGAAGCGCACAATTGACGCACCATGGTATTCTAAATACCAAGGGTCTTTACCATGGTATTGACTTATGGTATTGAGCCCAACAAACATATATTTGATCTCGTCTAAGAATAACATCGATATTAGTATGGTTTAGACTTGTGAAATTGGATAAGGGCTAATTTATATAAGGAGATGAAGATCAAAGTGGTAGATGGGTGTAAGTGATGAATATTTTAATGAATAGTTAGATATGAAGAAAGTGTGTATGTAATGGGCTATTATTTATTTGTTTGATCTAAATCTAAGTATGCATCCAAGAATTTAATGATGGATCAGATCCAATAGATCTAAAATGGAAATGTTGATTATGGGTTGATTTGATCAGTACTGATAGTGTTTTGACGTGTGACCTTTTATGTGTATGCCGAGATCTAGGTATGTTTGAAGTTTTGTGATGTAGCAAAGGTTTGTGTCAGTAATTGCATATATATATGAAGGTTTGATAACCTGAAAGGCACGTGCACACATAGGTTTAATACTAGTAAGTAGCATATATATTCAGATCTATACGTGATTTTGTTTCCTGAAAAGCGCGTATGCACACAAAAATGTTTTGAGGAAAGCACATATATAAACTAGGGTTTTACTGAAAAAGATGTCTGATCAATTTAATCAGCCTTGTTGTGTTTCTATTGTTTGTTCATGAAGTCTTACTTAATGATATGGGATTAATAATGATGTTTTGATTGAGGATTGATTAATTGAAGAATGATGAAGCTACTCGCTATTTGTGATTGAAGATCAGTTATGGTTTTGTGATTATTTCAGAATGATGTAGTGGATATGTGTATGATTTAGTGTTTGTTTCAGAGTGACAGTGGTTCAGTTTCAGGGTTCAATGTTTTGAGATCTGTACGCAGGTATGCTTCAAGGAAGTCACGTATACACGCGGGTTTGCTACAACAAAGTAACGTATATATTATGATAGTTTATTGTTAAAGGCTTTCAGTTGATTCAGTAAGATGATGTAGTGTTTGGGTTCAATATTAGTACCATGGTTACAAAATCTAACTATTCTGGTTGTTTGCGAATAAGTTGATTGAGTTAGGTTTCAGTTGATTCAGTGATAGGTTGATTCAGTTGGGTCATAAATTGGTTGTTTTGGTTGATTCAATGATTGTGTTGTAGTGGTTAGTTTTTTTTAATATTTGGTATTGGGCTTAAGTGTTGATAGTGGGTCCAGTGAGAAAATTTGATGAAATGTGGTCTACAGTTGTGATGTATTGTATCAGGTGGATCCAATATGAAAATTTATTAAACATGGTCCAAAGAGGTGTTGACGGTTTGATCCTTCAACGGGGAAGTCAAATCTTCCTTCCAGTGGTAGCTGGTAAATCAGATTAGGGGGTTGGAGCTCCCTTTTAGTGGGTGCCGATAAATGAGATCAGGGGGTTGGAGCTCCCTTCCAGTGGGTGCTGGAGAACAAGAGAGGGTTGCATCCTTCTGCAGGTGGGTGCCTACATGCTAGTACGAGTCTGCACCAATACAAGATTGTAAGATTTTTTCTTTATAATAAAAGGAAGATAGAGACGACAACAGTGGTGGTTTTTTCCCACATTGGGTTTCCACCTAAAAATCCTGGTGTTAATGTGTTTCTTTTGTGTGATGGTTTATTTTTTTCTTATTGCACATGGTTACTGTTTATTTAATGTCTAATGAAGGACTAATGCATTGGATCAAGATAAACAGATGATGGATTAACTGAAAATTAAGTTTATTGGATATGCACTAGTTGTCTAAATAACAATCGTGTACATACGCGGGTTCCCTTCAGTAAAGTCGCATACAAAAATATGGATATGAATTTAAAATTTTTAATGATTTGAAAATATTGATTCACACCCCCCCAATCCAAACTGGGTAGTGCCTCTGAGGTACCGTAAAACATGTTTAGCTGCCTTCCAATATAATTTGGTTGGCCTAACCATAACTTGGATTAATTAGTTGATTACGTAGCACATATCTAGTCATGTGTTCACAATATACACCAGTGAACCCACTAGTTGTTGATAAATGGTAGCATCCACTTCTTCACATGAAGTGGCATCCTCCTTCCTCTAGTTGGTCGCTAGAGGTGTCTTCATGGGTTTGCAACTCTCCATGCAAAATATTTCCAATATCTCATTTGTGTACTTGCCTTGAGACACAAAAAATTCCCCATTTCCTTACCATACTCAAAACCAAGTAAGTAATGCATGAGACCCATGCCCTTCATTTCAAATTCCCTTGCAAGGTCCTCCTTGCAAGATTTGATCAACTGCTCATCATTAGTTAAAATAAAATCATCAACATATAAGACAATAATAAGAAATTTACCTTCTCCCAAGATGTGATAGAGGTTTGCATCTACTTCACTTTTTTGTTGAAGCACAAACCAGTGAGATATTTGTCAATCTTGATGTACCAAGCACGAAGTGCTTGTTTGAGACTGTACAATGCTCGCTTGAGTCTACACACATGACTCCCGATCAAATGTCTCAAAACTTTTTGATTGCTCGATGTACACCTCCTCCTCAATAACTCCATTAAGAAATGCCATTTTTACATCCATTTGGTGGATCTTCCACCTCATATGTGCAACTAAAGCAAGAATTTATCTCATGGATGAGTACCTTGCTACATGGGAAAAGGTATCCCGTAGTCAATACCTTCAACTTGAGAGCACCCCTTGGCCACAAATTTTTCCTTATACATATCTATGCTTTCGTCTACTGCATGCTTTAACTTGAAGATCCATATCGAACCCACATCTGATTTATCTACTAGTCTTGGGACCACTTCCCAAACACTGTTCTTTAGAATGGATTCATACTCTTCCACCATTGCATCAACCCATATAGGTTTATCTACTGCCTCTTCGAAAGAGGATGGCTTAGTCTCTACAAGCTTAGTCATTAGAGCCATGTATCTAGTGTATCAATCAAGTGACCTTCTCTACCTGTGAAAATTTGAAGGATCTCCCACATTCTCCCTCACATCCTTCACAAGTCTATCAGCTTTCCTGCCTTCTCTGGATGGTTCTGCTTGAGTGGTTGTCTCCACAACTTCATGAGTGTTGGGATGTGTTATATTCTTTCCACAACTAGTGCCCCTAGTTAACTGAGGGGTAGAGGGGGGTGGGTATCCCCCCTCTACGGGGTCTGGGGTAGCGCCCCAGGGAATTTTTTTTGGACCCTATATTAGGTGGGGCGAACCTACCTATGGTTTTGTGCATGGTTTTTCGCACATGGTTTTGGGCGCAATGGTTTTTAGTCCATGGTATTGGATGCTTCGACATGTATATATATGTATTGTAACACCAAAAAGAACATAATGAAAAATTAATGTGGTAGTTTTGGTTTTGGGATCCAGGGGCAAATCTCTGTGTATATGTGTTTTATGTGTTATGCTCTCACACTGTTTTTTTGTGTTTTTAGAATTTGTATGCATGTAATTTTTGTACGGGTTTAAAACCTATATTTGGTATCAGAATTGTTTTGGCTTCAAGGAGATGCCTTTGTTGCTGAGGGGTTTCACTCGGGCCTGTGTTAGACCCTGTTCAGTGGGAGATCTGCAGGACCAATTCTGGTGGTGAAAGAAGATGGCGAGCAGTGGAAAGATAGAGATCAAGAAATTTAATGGTCAGAGTTTTGAGTTGGAAACTCAAGATGGAGGATTTGTTGGTAGATAAAGATCATTGGATCGTAGTAGATTTAGGTACTAAACCAACGAGAGTGTCCGATGAAGAATGGAAGAAATTGGATCAGAAGGTAAAGAGCACAATACGATTGTGTGTCTCAGATTCAATATTGTTGAATGTATCAGGGGAAGCTACAACTAAGGCTTTGTGGGTCAAGTTAGGGACATTGTACCAATCTAAGTCTCTGGTGAATAAATTGTTCCTACGCAAAAAGCTGTATAACCCAAGGATGAAAGACGAAGACTCGGTGACAGAGAATTTGAACGCAATCAATTATTATTTGTTGATATTAAAATTTCAGATGAAGATAAGTGCATCAGTTTGTTGTGTTCTCTACCAGATTCATGGGATATCCTGGTTATTGTAATAGGTAGCAATGCAACTGCCTTACAGTTTGATGAAATAGTCTCATCCTTTCTGACGGAGGAGATGAGACGGAAAAATATGGAGAGCCAGAATGGTGATGCCTTGTCTATATGAGGACAATACCAGAATAGAAACAAAAATAAGTCATCGAGTGGGAGATCTAAATCTCCAGGAAAACCTGTAAAGGTGTGCTGGAAATGCGGAAAGGAAGGGCACTAGAAAAGGGACTTTAAGTATAAAGTTCCTAACAAAGGAAAGGGATCTAATGATGCTCCTTCTTTAGAGGCGAAAACCACCTCAGATGAAGGTGGGGATGTATACTTGGCTTCTTCAAGTACACATGTAGATCATGAGGCATGGTTGATTGACTCTGGTGCATCCTTTCACTTCACTCCCCATAGAGAGTGATTTTGCGAGTATGATAAATATGATGGTGGTGATGTATTCTTAGGGGGTGATAGGAAGGCTAGAATCGTTGGTCACAGAAAAGTAAAATTGAAGTTGCAAGGTGGAAGGGTTAGAACACTTCCGAGTGTTTTGCATATTCTTGCATTAGCCGGAAATGTGATTTCTGTAAGCAAGCTAGATGATGCAGGTGTAAAAATAGTGTTCGAGAAAGATACCTACAAGATGGTTCGGGAGCACTAGTATTGATGTGGGGAGTTCGAATTGAAACTTTGTAAAAGCTGCAAAGTAGCACTGTTATTGATGGGTGCAACAATGGTTCCTGAAAGTGGAGCAGAAAATCTAGTGGTCTTTGGAGAAAAGACCATGCTATGGCATCAAAGGCTTAGACATATTGGAGAGAAGGGCCTTCAAATACTTCATGGTAAAGGTATGCTAGAAGGTATGACTAATAACTCTTTGGATTTTGATTTATGTGAAAATTGTGTATATGGGAATCAAAATCGGGTGAGTTTCCCCTTTGGTGGTAAGAGGGCGAAACATATATTAGAGCTTGTGCACAGTGATGTGTTTGGACCTGTGAAGGTTCCATCACTAGGTAAGTCTGTGTACTATGTATCATTTATAGATGACTTCTCAAGGAATACATGGATATATTTCCTCAAGAAGAAATATGAATTCTTTGACAGGTTTATAGAATTTAAGGCTCTGGTGGAAAACCAAATAGAGAAGAAGGTAAAGGTGTTGAGGATAGATAACGATGGAGAGTTTTGTAGCAAGGAATTTGAAGAATTCTAAAAGAAGTGTGGTATAACACGACAGAAGACTACTCCATACACACCCGAGCAAAATGGAGTTGTAGAAAGAATGAACAAGACGTTGATGGAAAGGGAAAGAAGCATGCTTAGTGGTGCCAGGTTAGGACATGAATTCTTGGCAGAGGCGGTGGAGACAATATGTTACCTAGTCAATAGATCACCTTCATGAACGTTGGAGGATAAGACTCCACAAGAGGTATGGACTGGTAAGAAACCCTCTCTTTCACATTTGAGGGTATTTGGATGTGATGCATATGTACATATTCCAAAGGAGAAAAGAACAATGTTGGATAGTAAATCTGAAAAGTGCATATTTATTGGGTATAAGGATGGTTTAAAGGGTTATAAGCTTTGGAACCCAGTGACAAGGAAGGTTGTGTACAATCGAGATGTGGTGTTCAGAGAGGTGAAAAATGTTATTAAACATGAAGTCCCACCAAAGAAACCTAAGAAGATAGAGTTTGAGCTAAAGGAGGAAGAATCAGACTCTATAGTAGAAGAGGAATCATAAGACAAAGAGCCATAAACTCTAGTTATGAGGAGATTAGTTTGAGAAAGAAGGCAACTAGAAAGGTATAGTCCATCTGCTTTCTATTCAAATTTTGCTTTATCTATTACTGATGATGATCCCAAAATTGTGAAGGAAGCAGTAGATTCAGAGGATGGAAAACTATGGAAAGAGGCCATGGTTGATGAAATGGCATCTTTGCAAAAAAATGAGGCTTGGGATCTGGTGGATTTGCCGGCTAGAAGGAAACCCATTGGTAGTAAATGGGTGTTCAAGAAGAAAATAAATGCAGAAGGAAAGGTGGAGAAATACAAAGCTTGGTTGGTAGCAAAAGGTTATCCCAGGTGTTGGGATTTGATTTTGGTGATATTTTTTCTCCTATTGCTAAGGTAGCTTCTATAAGATTACTTTCATTTGTTGCTGCTACTTTTGATTTTGAGGTAGAGCAGATGGATGTGAAGACAACATTTCTCCACAGGGATCTGGAAGAGGAGATCTACATGAAGCAACCTGAAGGCTTTGTATTGAAGGGTAATAAAGAACTAGTATGCAAGTTAAAGAAGTCTCTGTATGGGCTAAAACAGTCACCAAGGATGTGGTATAAGAAATTTGATACATTTATACGGGGACTTGGCTTCACCAGAAGCAAAGCAGATCACTGTCTGTATTTTAAATTTATTGGTGACCATGTTATTTATCTCGTCTTGTATGTGGATGACATGTTGCTGGTTGGAAATGACAAAGAAATTATCCAAGATTTGAATACCCAATTGTCCTCCAAATTCGACATGAAAGATCTTGGTGTTGTAAACTATATTTTGGGCATGAAAATTAAAAGAGATTGGGCAAAGAGGAAGCTCTGGTTAAACCAGAGGAAGCATGTTGAGACAATATTGCAGAGGTTTAACATGCAGGATAGTAAATTGGTGAAGGTTCCTATTCTTGTAGGTGTAAAGTTATCTGCTGAACACTGTCCCAAGACACAAGAAGAGGAAGAGGACATGTCCCGTGTTCCATATGCAACTGCAATCAGTAGCATGATGTATGTGATGGTTTGTACTAGACCAGACATTGAACATGCAGGGGGAGTATTGAGCATGTTTATGTAAAAACCAAGTAAGCAGCATTGGACAATAGTGAAGCGGGTTTTCAGGTATTTCCGTGGCAATAGTGATTAGGGTTTGTGCTACCAAGGAAGACCAGGATTGGACAGAGTTTTGGATATTCGCGGCTTTGTTGATGTAGAATGGGATGGAGATCTAGATCAGAGAAGATCTACAAGTGGGTATGTGTTTAACCTATTTGGAGGTGCAGTCAATTGGATGAGTAAGAAACAATCTGTAGTGGCATTATCAACTATAGAGGCAGAATACATGGCATCCAGTCATGCAAGCAAGGAAGCAGTTTGGTTGCAAAGATTGTGTTCAAGTATGGGGTTAGTACAAGGAGCTTTAAGGATAGACCGTGACAACCAAAGTGCAATTTTCTTGGCAAAGAACCCTGCTTACCATTCAAAGACAAAGCACATTGATGTTTAGTATCACTTTGTGAGGGATATGATAGAAGACAAAAAGATGTTGTTGGTAAAGGTGGACACTTAGAAGAATATTGCAGATGCATTGACAAAATCTGTGAGCTCTGAGAAGTTCCCTTGGTGTAGAGAAACAATGGGCGTTTTAGTTCTGGATAAATGACTAAGTTATCTTGTGGCCCCCTATGGAAAGAAAACAACAAGTGGGAGAATGTTGGGTTGTGTTATATTCTTTCCAGAACTAGTGCCCCTAGTTAATGGGGGGGTTATAGGGGGGGGAGAGACCCCCCTTTGTTGCGCTAATTGCACAACGGGGGAGTCACAGGGGGTTTGAGGTGGGCAAGTAGCCCCCCTTTACAAGGTCTAGGGTAGCGGCCCAGTAAATTTTTTTTGGACTTATATTAGGTGGGCCGAACCTAACTATGGTTTTGTGCATGGTTTTTCGGACATGGTTTTGAGCGCAATGGTTTTCGGTCCATGGTATTGGATGCTTCATCATGTATATAAATGTATTGTAACATTGAAAGGAACATAATGAAAAATCAATCTGGTAGTCCCGGTTTTGGGATCTAGGGGAAAATATCTGTGTATATGTGTCTTCTATGTTATGCTCTTGCATTGTTTATTTTCTGCGTTTTCAGAATTCACATGCAGGTAATTTCTGTACTGGGTTAAAACCTATAATAAGGCTCCTCCTTTGGAACTAAAATATCCTCTTCTAGTGGGATCTGAATCTCCATCTCAAGAGAGAACCACGTCACTTCCTCCTCATCAAATTTTACATCCCTTCGCGCAACTGTCATTTTGAGGGATGGAAAGTACACATGGTAATTATGAGGAGTTTTGTGTAAACCACAAATACCCCTAATTATGTTTTCGAATCAAGATTCTTCCTTGATTATTTGGAGACATGGAAGTAGATAGAGGCTCCAAAAATCTTGAAGTGCAACACATCTGACTTTTTCCCAGAGAAAGCCTCCTCCGGTGTAATCATGCTCCGAAGTCGATGAGGACTCTAGTTTTGCAAAAAGACTAATGTGTTTCATGCCTCTACCCACAAATGTAGTGGTAGGCCATGGTCATACAACATATCCCTAGCGACTCCCACAATGCTATGATTTTTTCTCTCAACTACCCCATTCCATTGTGGGTTGTGGGGTGTTGTCAACTCTCATCGAATGCCTTTTTTCACACATAAATTTTTGAATTCATTCAACACATACTCACTTCCATTATTGCTCCCGAGAACCTTCACCTTCTTGCTAGTTTGTTTCTCAACCAATGCCTTGAATTCTACAAACTTGGAGAATTTATCATCTTTCTTTCGCATGAAGAAGATCCAACACTTTTGTGAGGAGTCATCAATAAAAATGACAAAATATTTGTATCTGGCAGTGGAGATGGTCGAGAAAGGTCCATAGACATCATAGTGGATCCTTTCCAAGATTGCATTTTCTTTGTTGTCTCGATCATGGAATGTGGATTTTGTGTACTTCTCCAAGGCACATCTTTTGCATACATCATGCTTCTCAAGTGTTCCTTTAGGGAGGCCAGTGGTTATTTGTTGCATAATCTTTAGGGTGCCATGATGTAAATGGCCAAGTCTTTTGTGCCAAATTTCATCGATGTCGTAGCTCTGTTCGTTCTCTGTCTTAGTTCTTAATGCATCACAACCTTCCACATCTAGCTTATACAGATCTTCATCCAAATCCTAGTCTTATTCACATGTCTCGTGGCTTTTTGTCTCAGGAATGCTTTTCCTTTGTTGAAGATCACATCATAACCATGGTCTTCCAAAACTGCAACAAGCATGAGATTTTTCTTTATGCCCAGAATGAACATAAGATCCTTGATTCTGTGAGGGGAGCCTGAATCCCTCTAAAAGGTGACTGTACCAACATCGGTTGCGTTGTACCTTCTGTAATTCTCGAGATCGATGTGCACCTAGAGATATTTCTCCTCCAGGTCACTGAAAAATTATCTACACCATGTCATGTGGAATGACGCACCTATGTCCAAGTACCACATGCTCCCCATCGCTATTCTTGCCATGCATGCGATAAGGGTAAAGTCAAGCTCAAACTATGAAGCCAAATCTTCACCTGCTCCTCCTCCTAAGGTCTTATTTCTTGCCTTTTTGTGTGGACACTTCGTGGCATAGTGTCTGAATTCATGACAATGGAAGCACTTAATTTTGAACAAATATTTCTTCTTTCCCCCTTGGTTGGTCTCTGATTTAGATTGAGATTTATTCCCTTTTCTCTTTTTTCCCTTTCCAACCAATGCAAAGTTTTCTTCATTTTTCAGTTATGGTATGTTCTATGCTAGAGCAATTTATTTAAATTTTCATAGTTAGCAATCATATCAGCATTAAAGTTAACTACAGATAGAACATAAGTATAAATCGCAGAAGACAAGCCAAGACAAGAGGACACAAGATGTGGCGCAAGCCAGGGACAAACCCCACAATGTGTGGGGAAACCCTTGATCAATTCTTCTTTTATGTTCTTCAAAGTTCAGCAGAGAAAGAGAGAGAGAGAGATAGTATATTTACAACAGAAGACAACACTTTGACTTATCTAGATCTGAGCATAGATCATCTCTATAATGATGAGATTAGTTGAATACATTTTGCTTCAACTGATTCTCCACGGTGACTCCTTCACCATCATCGTGCTACATCTGGTCCTTCAGCTGCACCACTGCATACTGCATCATGCTGCACTAATCATGATTATCATCATGCTGCCCATGTCCATGATCTTATCCATCATTATACTACACAAACTAATATGCATCATCATCATGCTTCTACCCTTGCTCCATGTATCATTGTGCTGCCCATGTCCATGATCTCATAGTGCTGCCCATATATTTCATGGTGCTATCTATGTTCATCACGTTGCCCATATATCTCATGATGCCCTTCTGTTGCTTCATTAGAGGGTTCATATACATATCAACCTTAGCTGCTTGCTATGGCTTGCAGGCTAGCAAAGCAGCTAGGCTATAGTTTGATGCAATCCCATTATACACAGCGTATATATAACCATGACTACATTTACCTCTTCATCACCGCGCTTGATGACAGTGGTACCCTAGACTTCTTCACCAGCGTATATACATGACTGTGATTGCCCAACGTATAACCATTCATGAAGTTGTTGCGTATCCACTTGCGTGTATTAATGTGCGTGTATGTATTCATTGAGTTTGCTACGTATCTACCCGCGTTGTGCGTATATCTATATATATATATATATATATATATATATATTGCTTGAATCCTGTGCCTCTATGTATTAGGGCCTATGTATGTCCATGACTCTATTCCATACGTTATGAAGCGTATATTGCGTGGCTACTAGAGATTCATTCTCATATGCATATATGATTGCTTTCCAAGATATAATGACTACATGGTTGTGACCAGCTTAGTGTATACATGACCTTCATTGACTGCGTGTAATCCTCTTCAGCAGTTCTATATACCTGTCTGCAGCTTGGCTTCATATGCCTTGGCTCTCTTCTTCCCATAGATCTGTGGCTTCTTAGCCCCTATAGACTGTGGCATACTGAGGCTGATCTTTGTTCCATTTTTGAGACAACAGCTCCATGCCTTAGCTATGGTTTCACCTCCTCGTGACTGCGGTTATGACTGCGGCATGTGGTTTGACTATCTCTGCTTTGTGCATGGTTCAAGAACAACATCGTATAAGTATTTACAAGAACTGTGCATTAGTAATTGTTGTGTGTATAGAAGATGACAACGTATAAAGTTCATTTGCTGTGCGTAGTTGCATCATATGGAATCCTGTGTGAACAGTTCTCCTTTTGGCTACGTTTTTCATGCCTTCCTTGATCTGCATATATGTCGCTTTCATGATTGTGTTGGATAGTGTCTTTATGACATCATGCAAGGTGTCCATGCTGTGCGTATTACATCGTATGAAATCCTTCCCTTACTGTGGCTTGGTGTTTCCATTACAACGTATAGTCTAGGGCATCATCTGCATGCAAACTAGGGCATCATCTTTAGGCAAGCATATTACTCTTGGTGTCTCACTCCTTCTCCAAAAACCCAAGACGTGGAGAGGAGGAGATCACCTCAAGAATGTGCGTTCCAAATGAAATCAAATCCTCTTCAATTTATACCAAAACATATAGGTTGAATAGACATGACGTTTGGGCTTCTTAAGCCTACATAAGTTGTTGGTCAGCCAGATAATAAATCCATAATCAAAATAAATTCACATCTCCATAAACACTTATCAGAATGGGATGATTTTTGGATTAATCCTACACCTCTCAACGAGAGGGATTCAATAAAAATATGAACTGCCATAAATAAGATGACCCACATGGAGTTTGGCCCTAGTTTCCAATTTAACACTCCCTCTCAACTAGGGAGAACTCCATTCGGTGTTCCATAAGTTCGACTGTACTATCTCTACCATTAGTGCCCTACACTGCTCTACCCAACTTTGCTCAGCTCTACTGGATCTGCTTAGCTCTGCTTAGCTTTGCTGGCTTTGCTAGCTCTGCTCTGCTCAGCTCAGCTCTGCTTAACTCTGCTGGCTCTGCTAGCTCTGCTCTACTCTTCTCAGCTCTACTCTTCTCAACTCAGCTTCACTGAACTATGAAGAAGAATAATTGATCGAGAATGTCTCATACCATTCTCCACTGACCCGAAGTCAGTCTCAGAGTGCTCACCACTGGTCCCAGACTAGTCTCAACCGACCTAAAGTCAGCATCATAGTGGGTACTACTCCTACCACTGGTCCTAGACTAGTATCGTAGGCTCAGAGAGTGTACCACTGGTCCCAGACTAGTCTCAACCGACCTGAAGTTAGCGTCATAGTATGTACCACTCTCACTGGTCCTAGACCAGTCCTGCACTGATACGAAGTCAGTCTGAGAGTATGTACCAGTGGTCCCAGACTAGTCTCAACTGAACTGAAGTTACCATCATAATAGGTACAACTCCTACCACTGGTCCCAGACCAATATCATAGGCTCAGAGAGTGTACCACTATTCCCAGACCAGTCTCAAACGACCCAAAGTCAGTGTCATAGTATGTACCACTCTCATTGGTCCCATACCAGTCCTGCACTGACACGAAGTCAACCTCAAAGTATGTACCACTCGTCCCAAACCAGTCTCAACCGACCCGAAGTTAGTGTCATAGTAGGTACAATTCCTACCACTGGTCCCAGACCAATGTCATTGATCCCAGATCAATGGAGGTCATCATAGCGTAGGGAGTATGGTAGATACAATGATGCATCCATCGGTAATACTATGGTCCCTAACTTCATTTTCCTACTCATTGATCAGTTGAGAGGTGCTTCCCATGAGTCCCAGACTGCATGGGTAGGATTCCTCGATAGGAGAACTAATCAATCCTATCCTCATAGGAGAACACATCAATCCTGCTACAATCGCCATGGAGAACACATCAATCCTATCCTCACAGGAGAACACATCAATCCTGCTACAATCGCCATGGAGAACACATCAATCCAGGTGTCACAAGGGAACACATCAATCCTACTACAATCGCCATGGAGAACACATCAATCCAGGCCTCACAGGAGAACACATCAATCTTGCTATAATCGCCATGGAGAAAACATCAATCCAGGCCTCACAGGAGAACTAATCGTCCTGCTAAACAGGAAAGAGAATCATTCTGTTCCACAAGAGAGCGAATCATCTTGTCCCACAAGAGAGCGAATCATCTTGTTCCAGTGGCACCACCAGGGGAGGGTGAGTCACCCTATGGTCATATGTTGCTCCAGTAAGAACCGCAAGCCCCCAAGAGCTCCCAAAGCTCAATGTATGCAACATGCAGGACCCTTTTACAAAGGTCTCTCGACGACTCCAAGTCATTCGGGAAAATCACAAATTTGATCTTTCCCTGGGGCTTTGACCTGTACATCATCTCAGAGGGATGGAGCCTCCTTGCTCATTGACTTACCATATCCTAGATAAGGCAGTATTTGATGTATATATGCTGGAGAAATCATTGAATATGGGATTCCTTAATAATTGAATCCCACCTTTGGTGGTCATAGAGAATCACAGTGGTATTCATCATGTGTACTCACTGAACAGTTTCCACAGCCAGGAAACTTCATACGAGGTCATACTCATAGTTATGTATCCAGTCTCGACGGTACTTATAAAAACTAATTTCTGCTTCCTGCTCATCCATGATATCAAAGTAGAATCCAAGGAGAACCAGCACTAAGAAGTTCTCTAGTGATCCTCCACAATGCTTGCCCAGTTAGCATTAGAATAATCATGCAGTTTTCATATTTCCGGTAGTGTATCTCAATCCATGAGAGATTGTGCCCCGAAGATACCTCAGAGGATTCTTGGAGTCAATCTAATGTGGCTCAACCAAATATGAGCTCACCATGCTAACTGAAAAACATATGTCCAAATGGAAGTTCACCAAGAACATCTACGTGATTGAGTTTATGGGACTCAGAGTCATTTCCCAAATCTGGTCCGACATCACTACTATATAGCTTCTGAAAGTTAATATCCTTGAGGTAGTCACAGGCTTGCAGTTTATCATTCCACATTCGGAATCCAACTCCCTTTGTCTCCTACAAATGAGAGGGTATGCACCTGTCAGACATAGGTTCCAGTATGAGAGGTCTATCATCCACAACCTTCGAGTAATGGTTTGGATCGATTTCACTCCTAGGGAATCTCAACTTCATCAGACAGTTGTTGATCCTCTCATACTATGCCTGGGGTGATTTGCTTCAAGCCATAGAGGGCTTTCTTCCACATGTCTGCATGAGATTCCTGTTCATGAATCTCAAAACTCCACTGGTTGTTTCAAACTTGTGGACCTACTACTTGAGGGGAATGGTCCCCTTGTAATATTTTCCTTCGGTACATCTCAAACATGTAGTTTCATGCTCTTTTTGAATTCAGGCTTCCTTGTCACCATTTGACTCACAGACCTCCGGTGCTATGTGTCAATGGACATGGTCCTACTCGTGGACTTCCTGTAACTCAATACAACCCTGAACGCAAAGCATCTTTAGAAAATTCTATTTTCAAACATGTACCTTTCCATTGACGAATGCCACCATAAAACCTTTGACTTCCATTCCCTTTTCGGGATAGGTGGCATTGGATCCAAGTGTAATCCCACGATTGTTTCCATCTCTACCAAATTAGAGAGTGTACCCTTCTATCTGATGAAGTGCCTTGAAGCACTACAATCAATATGCTAGATTCCCAAAGAATCTGAAGGAGAGGTCCAATACAAGATAACACTTCTTTATCAGAAACAATATTAGATTCTTCTTACGTGGGGTTCCTTGCTTCTTTGAAGAGTCGGCCATGTCTTTGTTGACCTACATCTCTGTCATTTGAACATTCCTTCACATAAGGGCCAAACTCATAACCAAGACATCTACCTTTCCTTCCACCCGAACTTCCCAATGAAGTGATCTTTATGTATGCCATCATAAGTTCTGCTGCGCCATTATGATAATATGCTTTGCTTCGACTTCACCCTAAGTGAATTGTGAAGAACCCATTGATCCTTTTTTCTTGTCCCAAATGTCTTTGGTGATTGCTCTTTCACTCTTGCTTGGGCATTGTCTTCACCTCAGCTCTGATCCCATGTTCAGTTATGGTATGTTCTACGCTAGAGCAATTTATTTAAATTTTCACAGTTAGCAATCATATCAGCATTAAAGTAAACTGAAGATAGAACATAAGTATAAATTGCAGAAGACAAGCCAAGACAAGAGGGCACAAGATGTGGCGAAAGCCAGGGAAAAACCCCATAATGTGTGGGGAAACCCTTGATCAATTCTTCTTTTATGTTCTTCAAAGTTCAACAGAGAAAGAGAGAGAGAGAGATAGTATATTTACAACAGAAGTCAACACTTTGACTTATCTAGATCTGAGCATAGATCGTCTCTATAATGATGAGATTAGTTGAAGACATTCTACTTCAACTGATTCTCCAAGGTGACTCCTTCACCGTCATCATGTTGCATCTAGTCCTCCAGCTGCACCATTGCATACTGCATCATGCTACACTAATCATGATTATCATCATGTTACCCATGTCCATGATCTTATCCATCATCATACTGCACAAACTAATATGCATCATCATCATGCTTCTACCCTTGCTCCATGTATCATTGTGCTGCCCATGTCCATGATCTCATAGTGTTGCCCATATATTTCATGGTGTTGTCTATGTTCATCATGTTGCCCATATATCTCAAGATTCCCTTATGTTGCTTCATTATAGGGTTCATATACATATCAGCCTTAGCTGCTTGCTATGGCTTGCAGCCTAGCAAAGCAGCTAGGCTATAGTTTGACGCAATACCATTATACATAGCATATATATAACCATGACTGCGTTTACCTCTTCATCACCGCGACTTCATGAAAGTGGTACCCTAGACTTCTTCACTAGCGTATATACATGAATGTGACCGCCCAACGTATAACCATTCATGAAGTTGTTGCGTATCCACTTGCGTGTATTAATGTGCATGTATATATTCATTGAGTTTGTTGCGTATCCACCTGCGTTGTGCGTATATATATTTCTTGAATCCTGTGCCTCTATGTACTAGGGCCTGCGTATGTCCATGAATCTATTCCATATGTTATGAAGCGTATATATATGATTGTGTGGCTACTATAGATTCATTCTCATATGTGTATATGATTGCGTTCCAAGATATAATGGCTGCGTGGTTGTGACCAACTCAACATATACGTGACCTTCATTGACTACGTGTAATCCTCTTCAGTGGTTCTATATACCTATTTGCAGCTTGGCTTCATATGCCTTAGCTCTCTTCGGTCCACAGATATGTGGCTTCTTAAACCCTATAGATTGCGGCATACTGCAGCTGACCTTTGTTCCCTTTTTGAGATAGCAACTCCACACCTTAGCTACAGTTTCACCTCCTTGTGACTGCAGTTATGACTGCGGCATGTGGTTTGACTATCTTTCCTTTGCATATGGTTCAAGAACAACATCGTATAAGTATTTACAAGAACTATGTATTAGTAATTGCTGTGCGTATAGAAGATTACATCGTATAGAGTTCATTTGTTGTGCGTAGTTGCATCATCTGGAATCCTGCGTGAACAGTTCTCCTTTTGGCTGTGTTTTTCATGCCTTCCCTAATCTGCGTATATGTCGCTTTCATGATTGTGTTGGATAGTGTCTTTATGACAGTGTGCAAGGTGTCCATGCTGTGCATATTACATCGTATGAAATCCTTCCCTTACTATGGCTTGGTGTTTCCATTACAGCGTATAGTCTAGGGCATAATCTGCATGCAAACTAGGGCATCATCTTTAGGCTAGTGTATTACTCTTGGTGTCTCACTCCTCCAAAAACCCAAGACGTGGAGAGGAGGAGATCACCTCAAGAATGTGTGTTCCAAATGAAATCAAATCCTCTTCAATTTATACCAAAACGTATAGGTTGAATAGACATGACGTTTGGGCTTCTTGAGCCTACATAAGTTGTTGGTCAGCTAGATAATAAATCCATAATCAAAATAAATTCATATCTCCATAAATACTTATCGGAATCAAATGATCTTTGGATCAATCCTACATATCTCGACGAGAGGGATTCAATAAAAATATCAGCTGCCATAAATAAGCTAACCCACATGGAGTTTGGCCCTAGTTTCCAATTTAACATTCATCCTCTCCCTTGGATGAAGTCCCATCTTTGGTATTCTTCCTTATTTCCTCATGTACCATATTGGATCATAAGCATTCCCAATTTGGTAGTTTCCCCCTCTCGTTCATCGAATCTTGGTAGATATGCTAGCTCTTGGGAAGGCATATAAGGGACAGGCTTACCGAGTCATCTACTTCAACATTAACATGAACCCCACCAAGTTCATCACAAACTTGTGTGAAACTGCTCAAATAATGCGGAATAGTGTCATTCTTCTACATCTTAATATTTTGAAGTTCATCCTTGAGTGCCAGCTTCTTTTGGTCACTACTATTCTCGAACAATTTAGTCATTTATTTCCACATTGCGAAAGGAGTTTCTTTCCCATTGAGTTATGAGACAATGTGATCTTGTACTCCCTCCAAGATTATTCTCCTCACCTTGGCTACATATTTCTTCCACTGAGAAAGGTTCTGGGAATCAAATCCTTGTGGTTTTTCAGCATCTGTCGTGATGTATTATGGCAATCCATTGTCATCTAATACCGCCTCCATGCAATGAAATTAGAGCTGCCTTCCAAGGCATACTCTAGGCTCATCCTGTTGAAGGTCATATTCTCATCTCTGAATGTTATAAAATTATATATTACAGAGCAATGGAACACATAAAATATTGCAGAAACACAAACACAGAAAATGCATAAAAAAAGAGAGACACATATTTACGTGGTTAACACAATTTGGGTTACGTCTATGGAGAAATAGCTAGTACTTTTTTTTTATATTATCCAGCAAAATGAAGAGATACAACCCTACAATAAAACCGTTATAATTTCCTATTCGCTTTGACACAATCTCCTCTCTCTTTCTCACTCAGAATACACGTATACACAACCGTAATATAATTCCCTGATATAAATTGAGGGGGTTTCCTTCTAGGGAAAAAACCCTAAATTAGACATAACTTCTACCATGAGATGATCTGCCTAATGAATGTCCCAAATTGTCTACAAAATTACAATATTTTACCCCCTGGACCCCTTGGGCAGAGATTAAATGGGCATGTTGCTGCCCCATTAGGAACTGAGGTCTAACACGATGATACCTCTGAATAAAGAATATAATCAAGATCCACACACAACAATATCCCTCTTGGAGACTGATTATAGAAACTCCACCGTTGCTTCATTTGTTGGACAATGACTCCACTTTGGACCTGATTATTTCTCATCTTCATCATCATACTTTAAGACTAATTAAAACTGAACATGGTCTCAGTTTCTCCCTAGTTACAACATTTGTTAACATATCTTCAAGATTTTGTTTGGTGTGTATCTTTTCCAACTTCAATTTTCCATCTTCCAACACTAACCATATGAAATGGTACTTGATTTGTATATGTTTAGTCTTGGAATTAAATGTTGAGTTCTTTGAAATATGAATGGCACTATGGATATCAGTGCATAACCTGCCCATCTTCCGCTTCTTACCTAATTCATCCATAAACCTTTGTAACCAAATCATTTCTTTACTAGCCTCTGTAGCAGCAACATACTTTGCTTCCGTCATTGAAAGCGCAACAACACTTTTTGAAACCCAATTGATAGCTGTTCCACCTACAATAAAAACATACCCTGTTGTGCTCCTCCTATTATATCTATCACCTACCATATCTACATCAACATATCCCTGTAGAGCAATGTTCGAACCACCAAAGCATAATGCTTGATTTTTGGTACCTCTCAAATACCTGAGAATCCACTTCACTGCCATCCAATGTTCTTTTCCTGGATTATTCATGTACCTTCTTACAACTCCCACTGCATGTGCAATATTAGGCCTTGTGCAGACCAACTGTTGATGCATATGGAACTTTAGACATATAATTCATATCTTCCTAAGTCTTGGGACACATCTCCTTACTTAGTTTGAAATGGCTAGCCAAAGGTGTACTAATTGGTTTTGCATTCTGCATATTAAATATTTCCAACACCTTTTGCATGTGCTTACTCTGAGACCATGTTAATTTGTGATTTTTCCTATCTCTAGTTATTCTCATACCACGGATTTGTTTTGCAGCACCCAAATCCTTCATTGCAAATGAATTTGCCAATTTTCATTTGAGCACATTTATTTCATGCATGTTAGATCTTGCAGCAAGCATGTCATCTACATACAATAACAATATAATATAACTTCCATCATTTTTCCTTTTGAGATAAACACAATGATCATAGTGACATCTAGTATAACCTTGTTTAGACATAAACCTATCAAATTTTATATAAGACTGCCTTGGAGCCTGGCTTAAGCCATATAAGCTCTTCTTCAACCTGCACACTAGTTTCTCCTTCCCTTTGACCTCATATCCTTGTGGTTGTTGCATATAGATCTCTTCCTCAAAATCCCCATAGAGAAAGGTTGTCTTTACATCTAACTACTCAAGATGCAAATATTTTGTTGCTACTAGACTTAAACTAGTTTTGATTGAAGTCATTTTAAAAACATGAGAAAATATTTCATGAAAGTCTATACCTTTCTTCTGTGCAAAACATTTCACAACAAGTCTAGCCTTGTACCTCTTTCTACTTCCATGTTCTTCCTTCAACCTATAAACCCATTTATTCTGCAATGTGTTTTTATCTGCAGGCAACCTGACTAAGTCCCAATTCTGGTTATGTACCAAGGAGTCCATCTCTTCTTTGATGGCTAGCTCCCACTTCTTCTTGGTTACTTCTTGCATTTCTTCTTCATAACATTTTGGTTCACTAGAATCAATCAACAATACAAAATATAATGAGGGAGAGTATCATTCAGGGGGTCTACTTATCCTAGTAGATCTTCTAACACCACTTTCAAGCATTTGAGGTGCCTATTTCTGTTGTGGTTTCTATTGTTGTTGTGGTTATTGATCATTATGATTTTCATACACCTTTACTTTTTATGTGATCTCATCAAGCACTATGTATTATCTGTTTTCTTTTACATGTTTCTTTTTCTGCATCTAATCCTTATACAAGACACTTTCATTGAATATGAAATCTCTACTCTAATGATTTTGTGATTTTCAAAATCATATAAGCGATAACCAAAATCATTAACACCATATCCAATACAAGTACATTTCTTTGATTTTGCCTCAATATTTGTTCTATTTTCTTTATTAATGTGGAGAAAGGCTTCACAACTGAAATTCTTTAAAAATGAGTACTTTAAATTTTTACTTATCCATGCCTCCTCTAGAATACCAACATCCAAGGATGATCTGATAATGAGATCTAAGACAATAAATAAGGTATTACAAACTTAGCGCATGGACTTGTCTATGTCATTTTATGCAATGGATCAATAAGATTGCAAAATGCATAGACAATGAAGCAGTAAACATAAAATATAATAGGCAACACATGACACAACATAATTTAATAAGGAGTTCACCCAATACTCCTGGGCTACATCTCCTGGTCCAGCGTTTAGTGGTGGCCTCTCTATTATGTCTTCAAGCAGAGTTTTTTTTACAACAGTGAGCTCAATTTGAGCCTCACACACAACAGATTACAATAACAAGAGCTTTACTTGATCCTCTCAAGTTTCTCTATGAGTACACAGACTCCCTCAGTGCTCTCTGTCTCTGTGCAAACTCTGTCTCGGCATTTGCCTGCAATACTGCCCTCTGTTGCACTCTCTATCTGTGGCTTTAAAGCCAACGCTGCCTGTTCGTTTCGGTTCCTGTCTCTCGGTCTCCTTGGACTTTGCACGCTTTGAATCCCTCTGCCAACATTATACCATCATTCTTAACACATGGAGAGGAGGTGGCCACCCATTTTGAAGCGTAAGAGTGCCGCAGGCCTCTACAACTCCTGAAATGGCCACACTCTGTTTTCATAGTGAAAATGTATTTTCACAGAGAAAGTCCACCAAAACTCAACATCTCAGACTTTAAAAATCCTTAACTATGATTCATTCCTCTATCGGGTCCACCCACAAGTCGCTATTGCATATCGGAAGGGCCCGTCCCTTTAAATTTCAGAAATATATGACAACTGTGAAAATGCATTGAAATGGATTTTCTTTGGACTTGAAATTATATAGAATAGCCTTAAGGTACCCCTTCAGGTTCAGCTTATCACATCGGCGTTTTCCCCTTTGCATTTCGTTTAGTAAATGAAACTGTGACAATACATTAAAAATGGTGTTTATTGGATATCAAAATCCCTACAATATGGCTTATACTATTGTTGGGTCCGGTCCATCGGATCGGATATATGCATATGTACCTATAACCCCTACTCCTTTGTATTTTCCGACTATTATTTGGCAATGCAACGTGGGTCGTTGATCTGTGCGCTTGATCGACGGTCCTCATTGACCCTGCCAGTCGTTATGGCATCGCCCATGAGATCTCTGCCGATCGCTGTCACAACTCTTATGTGGGTTTTGCTGATAAGCGTCGATAGCCACTGCTGATAGCGATCTGCTGATTGCCGTCACAACTCTTATGTGGGTTCTGCCAATAAGCGGCGATAGCCACCGCCGATAGCGATCTGCCGATCGAATCTGGACCGTTGATCGGCCAGATCCAATGGCTACTGTGTATTTCATTGTTCCACCTCTGATAACTCCATTTTCTCTGTTTTCACGGGTTTTGGGCCTCTTGATAGTGTTTCTATGCCTTGCTAAGGGTGTTCCTCTTGTGATGACTTTGATATTTGGCACATTTTTTAAAGAGTTTATGAAGACTTAGAGAGCATTATTATAGACATTTTTGGGCACTTCAACCCCAATCATAAATTTCCATAAACTGAGGGCTCCTAAGTCCCTAAAAGTGTTGCTTCACTGCCTAAAGGAACAAGGTCAACTGATTACATCATCTCCCAGAAGTTCTCCACTGAAAACTGCTCATAGATGGTCAAAACTGGACCATACTGAAAGCTCAATGCAGAGGGTGCGATGCATGTCACCTTCCCAGTGTACAAGGTGCGATGCATACTGAATTTCTCCTCTGTGGGGTGCGATGGTCGGGAATGGACAAATGGCAGGGACAAAATGCGAGGTGGAAGATCATGGAATCTTTCGGAAGCTTCCCCTCTGGCACTTGCCTCTTTGTTTTCAAACAGGGATGAGTAAGAGATCATCATTCTCCAAGTGGGAGCAGGAACTATCAGAGAGAGGACACTAATCAAGATCCCAGAAGATGACTCACCTCCCTATAATCATCTATATATGGATGCCTCATCATAGAGATCCAGAGGTTGGAATTTTGTATCTTATAGAGAAGTGCTGTTGGTTTTCTGGTGTACATTCATAGTGTTGGGTGATCTTAGCTTTACTTGAGGTGAAGAAGGGCTTTCTAGCTAGAGGATGATGCTGGGTCAGAACATATGGTTGTAATCCTCTTGCTACTTT
>APFE030432474.1:16915-47822 GCA_000404065.3 Pinus taeda | reverse complement strand
CTTATCAGTTTACTAGCCTAATATCTGTGTTACCTTGATTGGTCATCTCTTCCCATTGAAAATTTAACGAGATTGACCGGAGAGAGCCTTCTCATACCCCGTAGGGCTAGCTACGAGGTGAAATGGTTTGATGTAGCCTTGAGATTTTTCTATCTCAGCCTAGGTGAAATTTCAAGTGCTAACAGGTACACTTTGGGATCCCACAGTCCATTGTCTCAGATGGGGACAAAAAATCCCTAAGTGCATTTTGGTCAAGTATCTGGTCAATGCTAGATACCAAACTTACTAAATCCACAACTTTCCACCCCCAAACTGATGGCCAAACAGAGGCCATCAACAGGATGATTGTACACATTTTGTGTATGTACAAATTGAAGCATCCATGCACATTGGATGAAATTCTCCCCTATGTATAGCACAACTACTACAGAGCTCTGCATAACTCAACATGCCACAAACCATTTCAAGTAGGGTTGGGATTTCAACCATTATGTCCCATTGATGTGGCCATACCATTTGTAGCCACTAAGGCAGTTTCAGATCATGTCCAGTTTGAAGCTGATAGGGCTAACAACTTCATTGACCTAATTCAACACATCCACCACCATGTCCATGATAAATTGGAAAAAGCCAATGCTAAGTACAAACAATGCCATGATCAACATCGGGTGTCGCATAAGTTCCAGGTGGACGACAAAGTTTGGCTACATTTGTAGAAGGAACACCTCACTTGACCCCACCGCAAGCTTCAACTACTCCGATATGGGGCATACATAATCACCAAGGCTATAGGGGACAATGCCTTGGAGATAATAATTCCACCTTTCCTTGGTTTGCATCGAGTGTTCAATGTAGACCATCTTTAGCCATACTTTCCACCATTGTTGGACACATCTGACATTGTAGAATGACTCACACCAATAGAGCTAAACCTAGACTCCATGGAATAGGTCACAACTGATCAAATCATGGATACATAGATCAAGAACACTCACCGATAGAAGATCCAACTATATCGGGTTGTCAAAGCTGGCCAACACTTGCACCAAGGAAAGTGACTGACTAGAGACCAAGTTCAATAGAATTTCCCCATCTCATGGAGGCACTCAACTCAATGGGGACCATTTCTTCCTAAGGGGGGAGGACTGATCCAGGTGGATATTTTTGGCCACCCAACATTATCTCTTTCAGTTTTTTAGTTTCCTTAATTGTAGTATAATTTACAATTTTGGGCAATTTTTCGGGCCCTGAAATTCTGGCGCTGTTTTGAGGCTCTAAACCACATTTTTTTTTTTTGGGAAAAATAGGCAAACAAAAGAATTTGACTTATGTTTGCACTTGAAAGTTGTAGTCCTTGGACATATCTTTCTAACAAGGTATTTTGTGCATGAAACAGAGATCATATGCCAAAGTTACGTCCCCGAGAAGTTGATCCACTATTTTACTCAAATGGGGCCCATAGTTTTGGTGCTTCATCTCCTAGCGTTAGGTTTTTGGATGTTTATGGTTTTCCAATTTTGTCAATAATAAATAGGCCTTCAAGCCTCATTGTAACTAGTTCAAAGGCATGTAGCCACCACATCTCTCCTCAGATATAAGCTACCATCGCTTGATCTAGTTTTATTTCCTTTATGTTTGTAAGCATATTTCAATATTTGATATTAATGAAATTAAGTGTTATTTTTGTTGCATCTCTGTATTTATGGATATACTTGTAATTTGTTGTGTTCCTGTTTAAGTTTAGATCATAATAAGTACCTTGTTCACTAGATCACTCTAGTTGATGGGAGTGTTACAACTCCGCCCATGCAGTGCCTCAAACAGACTCATCCTCAGTGATTCCTAATAATCATTGTTTTATGGAAACTCAACCAATGGAAGGTACTCCTCCCACATCCTCAGCTGATGCATGACATACATCCTCAACATATCCTCTTGTATCTTGTTGACCCTCTATGTCTGTCCATTTGTTTGTGGATGATAAGTTGTGCTGAAGACCTACTTTGTCCCCAATCGTGCAAAAAACTCCTTCCAAAACTTGGAAGTGAACTTGGCATCCCTGTCTGACACAATATTCTTCAGAACACCATGCAATATCACAATATCCCTAATGAAGGCCTGTGTTACCTCACTAGATGAATAAGTAGTCTTTACTGGAATAAAGTGAGTTACCTTGCTCAACTTGTCTACCACAACCATATAGAATCATGTTGCCTCAATATCCTTAGAAGACCTGCAATGAAACCCATGGAAATGACCTCCCATTTCCACAATCATAATAGGTTGAATCAACCCACCTAGATGCTTACACTCAGCTTTGACCTATTAATAGTCCAAACATCTCGCCATGAACTCTACCACTTCCTTCTTCAAATTTGACCAATATTAGAACTTATTAACTGCTATCAACGTCTTTTGATATCTTGGGTGACTTGAATATGGTTTTACATTAAACTCCCTCAAGATAAGCTTCTCGAGTTCATTGTCATCTAGCACATAGATCTTGTCCCTAAATATCACCAAGCCATCTATTGTAATATGATAATCCACATCTTGATCACCTGTACCCTGCTGTAAGTTGTGCATAAGCTCCTTGTACCTGTCATCCTACTACCCTGCTTATAAGATCCGATCTTGTAAATCTGTCCCATACGAGCTCACTGCTGCAACATGGTTCAAATGCACTTTCCTGCTGAGAGCATCCACAACCTTGTTCTCCTTTCCCTTAATGCACTTAATCTCAAATTCAAACTCACTAAGAGTAGCCAACCATCTGGCTTGCTTGACGTTCAGATTCGTCTAGTCAAACACATATCTCAACCCAATGTGATCGCTCATCAACACAAATCTCCTGCCAAGAAGATAACGTCTCCACATCTTCAAGGCATGGATAATAGATGCCAACTCAATATCATGATTCATGTAGTTCTTCTCGTGCCCATTCAGTTTCCTAGACTCATAGCATATCACTTATCCCTTCTACATTAAGACTCCACCAAGTCCTCTCTTGCAATCATTTGTACATACTACAAACTCTTTATTCGGGTCTATAATCTTTAACACTTAAGCATTTTTCAACAACTACTTCTACTGCTCAAAATTGGTTGCACACTCCTCTGTGCATTCAAACTTCTTACCTTTCCTCTACAATGAGATAATAGGATATGCAATGCGTGAGAAGTTCCTGATGAACCTCTTGTAATAACTTGCTAACCCCATGAATGATCTAACTTCCTCCACATTTCTAGGAGCTTCCCAATCCATGATAACATTTATCTTCTCCGAATATGCTGCTATGCCATTCTTGGAAACAACATGTCCCAAGTAGTGTACCTATGTCTAAAATAAACTACACTTTCTAAGCTTAACATACAATTGATGCTCTCTTAGCAACCTCAAAACTACTGCTAAATTCTCAACATGCTCTTCCTCATTCTTATAATATATCAAGATATCATCAATGAATACAATAACAAACTTGTCCATATAAGGATGCAACACACTATTCATCAAGCACATAAAAGTAGTTGGATCATTAGTTAAACCGAATGGAACTACAACAAACTCATAATGCCCATACGTGGTCCTGAAAGCAATCTTGTAGATGTCCTCTTCTTTGATGTGTACCTAATTATATCCTACTCACGGATCAATATTGGAGAACATTGTTACTCCCTTCAATTGATCAAGCAAGTCATCAATCCTCAACATTAGGCACCTGTTCTTAATCGTCACCTTGTTCAACTACCTATAGTCAATGCACCTTCTTCTTCACAAACCAAGGTGATACACTTGGCCTCATGTATCCTTTATCAAGCATTTCCTTCAGTTGAAACTTCAACTCTATTAACTCTGGAGTGCTCATCCTGTAATGTTCCTTTGATGATGGTGTTGACGTTGACACCAACTCAATAGAAAAGTCTACTTCCCTATGCGGAGGCAACTCTGGAATCTTTGCTAGAAACACATCTTGAAACTGCTGCAATAGAGGATACCTGTTGAAGATTTTTGCATCCTCAACATCCTTACCCTTGTCACTGGAAATATGAACTATAAGCATCATATACTCTTTCCTACTACTGCGCTTAACCTGCATAGTTGTGGCCATCCTCAACGATGTAGACTTCTTCATCCCTCCAAGATTCTCCTCTCCATTATCATCCAGGCACTCAATAGCCTTGTCATAGCAATCTACCTTGGTCCTGTAGAGATACAACCAATCCATACCCACAAGCATACTATATGATCCCAGTGGTAGATGATTCAAATGTGTTTCTATAGACATACCATTCAACTCAAATGCACTAGCTCTTACCCAATGATGAACTCTCTTCTTCGTCGCTGTATCCAACTGCACCAACCGACAGTCTTCATGCACTTATTTTTTCAAGCCACAATTGTCCACCAAGTCAAGATTAACATAACTATAATTAGATCTAGGATCAATCAAAATGGAAATAACTTGGTCATAAAGCTTACTGTCCATATCAATGATAGATGCCTAGTGATCCACCTGCTTGTTGTCCACAGCTGTATTAGGCAGATAAATCCCTCTCGCTGATAAGAGCGATCTCCCTAGATCCTAAAAGGAAAATAGAAACAAACAACCAATTGAATGACTCTTTCCTTAAGCTTATTTCGTTTGAATTGTGAATATAAAACACAACGAATAAGCCTCTTACCTATTTGTGATATGCTTGATGAAGATCCATTGCTTTGTCTCGATGTAGTTTCTCAATGCTTGAAAAGACCTGCAACCACAAACATAAGAAGGATAAAAGGCACATGCAACATAACAATTCAAACAATCTTAATCTAATGATCAAGGAGATTAGAAATTGAAATTGCATTAATGAACATTCAAAGAACTATAAACCATTCATCATTATAATAAGACAATACAATGGAAAAAAGGATTCATTTGTATTAATCAAGGATAAATAAGAGCCTTACAGCCTTCACCTTGATGTCATGAGGTTCCTCCCAAATACCTCCAACCCTCTCCTTAGATGATAAGCTTTCCCATCTCAAACTAGTAGCATAACTTTATCTTCTTTGACCTCCTCAATCCCTCTTCCCTGTAGTCAATTTATAGGCCAAGAGGAAGAAGTTTCAGATCCAAAAGAGGAGGATGAGATTCCTTAATTGGAGGATTAGGGTTCCTTGAGGAAAGGGAATTAGGTGCATGATCAGAGGGGTTTGGGTCGAATAGATATGACATGGGAGCTTTCAGTTGGGATATATTCACCCAACAATGCTTCTAGATCTTACTTTTTCTTTGATTCACCTTCGTAGTCCATAGTGGTAGACAAAGCGCAGTTCTGTGTTGTTCTCAAGGATAAGTTCAACGAATACGCAAAAAATTCTAGGAAAAGTATGCAAGTCATACTTAACAAGGTATAGAAGCCATTTTCCCTAAAATTCTCATCTTCTTCAAGGGGTTTTTGGTTGTTTGACTTCTAAGGGAGTTCAATGAAACATGTTAACAAATGGCGAAGGATCCATTTAATTGATCAAGTGTCATTGATCTGAATTTAAACAGGAACACAAAAAAGTACAGATATAACCATAAATACAAAGATGGAATAGAAATAAAACTTCATTTATCTAATATCAAATATCGAAATATGCTTACAAACATAGTGGAAATAAGACTATCTCAGCCGATGGTAGCTTATCTTTGAGAAGAGATATGGCAACTACATGCCTTTGAACTATGTTACAATGAGGCTCAAGGGCCTATTTATAATTGATAAACATGAGAAAACCCTAAACAATGAAAACCCTAACCCCAAGATATGTAACACCAAGAGCTTGTGGGGCCCGTTGGGGTTAGTTAGGCAGGCAACTTCCCAAGATCATAACTTGGTCATATTATCTTTGTTTGGCACATACGATACCTTGTTGGAAAGTTCTCTCTGAGTACTACATGTTTTGTCGTAGGCTCCTACTATTGGCCATGAGCCTACAACAAACCTAAAAAAAAAAAACGTTGTTTAGTGGGTCCAAACTGCTCTGGAAGTTCAGGATCCGAAAAACTGCTAAAAATAGTAAATGCTAAAATAAACAAGGAAAAAAAGTAATTGATTGGAGATCTAGGTGGGATAGGTGGGTGGCCATCAATATTCACCTGGAACACTCCTACCCCCTTAGGAAGCAATGGTCCCCATTGTGTGCAAAGCTTCCATGAGGTGAGGAAACTTTTGTTGAACCTTGTCCCTGGTGAGCCACTTGCCTTGTTGGAGGAGTTGGCCAACTTTGAAAACCCAATATAGTTGGATCTTTTGCTGGTGAGTGTTCTTAACATGTGTGTCCATAATTTGATCAGTTGTGGCATGTTCCATGCAGTTTGGGTTTAACTCTATTGGTGTGAGTTGTTCTATAATGTCTGATATGTTAAGCAATGGTGGGAAGTATGGTCGAAGGCGGTCCACATCGAACACTGGGTGCAGGCCAAAGAATGGGGGGATGTTGAGCTCAAAATTATTGTCTCCCATAGCCTTGGTAATGGTGTAAGGACAATATTGGAGTGGTTTGAGCTTCCGATGGGCTCTGGTAAGGCGTTCTTTCTGCAAATGCAACCAGACTTTGTCGCCCACCTGAAACTTGTGTGGCACCTGATGTTGATCATGTCACTGCTTGTACTTGGAATTTGACTTCTCCAGGATATTATGAAGTCCCTGGCAAATGTGTTGGATGCGTTAAATAAATCTGGTTGCTTTATCAGCCTCAGACAGTACATGTGTAGATTCTGTCTGCGTAGTCACATGAGGCATGGTAACATCAATTAGACACAATGGTTGAAATCCTAGACCCAATTGAAAGGGACTACGACCAGTTGAGCTATGGAGAGCTCTATTATAACTGTGCTGCACATATGGAAGACTCTCATCCCAGGTTTGAGGATGCTTGGAGTTGTACATGTAGTGTATGTTCACTATCATCCTATTGACGACCTCCATCCGGCCATCAATATGGGGATGGAAGGCAGTTAATTTGGAGCTTGGTGTCCAATAGTGTCCAGAGGCTTGACCAAAATGTGCTCTGGAATCTACTATCACGATATGGTATAATGGTCTGCAGGATCCCAAAATGTACCTATACTCGTTCAAAGAGGAGTTTGGCAGTGTCCTCTGCTGTGATACTCTTCTTACAGGCCGTCAATATAGCCATATTATAAAATTTTTCCACGACCACAAATACATAGTAATTACCATGCTTGGTAGAAGGGAGGCCAAACATGTAGTCCATGGAGATGGATTCCGATGGTTTGCTTGGAGTAGGCAAAGGAGTGTACAAGCCTTGCTTCTTAATGGTTGGCTTGGCGATGGCGCAGGCAGTGTAGGATTTGATATATTTCTCAACATCCAGTTGGAGATTGGGCTAATAAAAGTACTTTTATAGTACAACCACAATTTTCTCCACACCAAAGTGTCCTGCTACCCGACTGTAGTGCGGCTCCCAAATAAAATTGGCATGCTCACTTGAAGGAGCACAAAGGTGGCCTACATAGCATAATAATGTTCCTAGAGGTGGAAATCATGAACTTGCTTTCCAACTACTAGCATCTGGTATGTCGAGGCAAACTCTAAACCATTTTGTATAGTCACGACCTTCCGGAAGTCTCGTGACCACAAGAGTTGAGAACAATAGTCAGTGCTACAATTGGGGGCCAACTGAGGCAGTCTGCAACATAATTGTTGCTACCCTTTTTGTATTTAATGTTCAAGTGGAACTGTTGTAGATATGTAGACCACTTCTGTTGGCGATCATTCTACAACTTCCCCTGTGTCTGTATAAACTAAAGATGTTGGTGATCAGTGTGGATAACTATCTCCTTCCCCAGAATGTAGTGCTTCCATTATCAGCAAGCCTGAACGATGGAATACATCTCTTTATCATAGGTGGGGTACTTCCGAATTGTATCAGAAAGTGTCTCACTATGATAGGCCACTACATGCCCATGGTGGGTGAGGACTGCACCAATAGCATAGTTTGAGGCGTCTGTCTCGATTTCAAATGGTTGATGCAGGTATGCTAGTGTGAGTATTGGTGTAGAGTAGAGGCAGTGCTTCAACTCAATGAATGCCTTCTATTGGGACTTAGACCAAGAAAACTTTGCTTTCATCCTGCCCTTAGTAATCTGACTCAAAGGCCAAGTGATATGGGAGAATCCCAACATGAACCTCCGATAGAAATTTGCAAGGCCAAAAAAACTGTGAAGCTCCATTAGAGTGGTTGGGGTTGGCCAGTACTGAATGACTTGGATCTTGGTTGGGTCCACATGCACGCCACACTCATCTATGATGTAACTCAAGTATTGGACCTAGTTCATGACAAAGGTGCATTTATCCAAGGTTGCCCACAGGTTTGTGCTGTCGAAGGGTTTGAAGGACCTGCTGAATGTGTTGCAAGTGTTCTTCCCAACTCTTGTTGAACATGAGGATTTCGTCTAGATAAACCACCACGAACGAGTTGGTGAAGGGCCACAAGATGTCATCCGTTAGCCTCATAAAAGTAGCAGGGGCATTTGTCAACCCGAAGGGCATAACCAACCATTCAAAAAGGCCTTCCTTGGATTTAAAGGCGATCTTCCATACATTTGTGGGCTCTATTGGAACCTCGTGATAACTAGACTTCAGATTGATCTTGCTGAAATACTTGGCCCCCTTAAGTTGGTCTAGTAGGTCATCAATTTGTGGGATTGGATACTTGTTCCTAAAAGTCATTTTGTTTAGTGCCTAATAACCAATGCAGAGCCTCTAGGTCCCATCCTTGTTCTGTACAAGCACAATTGAGCTCCCACAAGGTGAGGAACTTGGATAGATGTGCCCTTTCTGCAGCAACTCCTGGATTTTCCGTTTGAGCTCTTCATTTTCTAGAACGGAGTCATGATATATCAACCTGTTGGGTAGAGGTTCTCTGAGAGTCAGACCGATTGAATGCTTGACTTGACAATGAAAGGCTACCCCTGTGGGTGAGGAGAAGATGTCCTTATATTCTTCCACGACCGTATCCACCTGCTTATGTTGCTTGGAGGAACCATCCCCAAGGGCCATGGTTGTGGATATGACCTTCCACTTACTTTGAGAGTGAATTAGAAAGAAAACAAATTTCCGAGCCTGGGAGATGACCTTATGACATTTCTTAGCAGAGATCAAGGAGATGGCGGTAGGTGGGGCTACCTCTGTTATCACGTATAACTTAGTACCCAAATAAATAATATTAGAGTAAGGTCTAGGCTCATATACAACATGTCACTTCCATAAATATGGTTGTCCTAATAATACATCACAAACTTCAAGAGGAGAAACATCACACAGTACCTCATCCATGAAGGGCTTGATGCTGTAGGGAAGGCGACACTGTTGGCTGACGCGAAGATCTCATCCTTGGTGAAGCCACCTAATGGTATACGGTTGCCGATGAGCTATAGTCGATAGGTGCAGCCACTTCATGACCTCTGCTGGAATGAGGTTCTTTTGGCTCCCATTGTCGACAATGAACTGCAACGGAGAACCCTTCACTCACATCTATGAGTGGAATAAGCGCTCCCCCTCTTCTGGATCTTCAAGAACAATCTTATGGATCTTGGTGGTGGCCACAATGGCACTATGCTCTGCATCAATGATCTACTTCCCTTTTTCATTCCCCTTGACAGGTTCTAACTCAGAGTCGGAACATGTTCAGACTCAGAAGCCTTCAGCTCAGCCACTATTGATGACTTGGCCCAACACTCACTTGTGTTGTGACTGGAGCTCTTACCGAACTCACACCACTTTCTCGTGTCCTTTGTCTTCGTGGTGTTGTTATTTTCTTGTGGCTTCGATGGGTTATCTTGGGTCACCACACCTTAGCTTTGCCCTTTGTTTTGCAGTTTGGGGACACCTTTCCCTTGCTTCAGATTTGCAGATCCAAAGTCTCGATTTTTTTGTTTAAGCTTCTACTCGTTCTTACTAGCGTATCGTTACGTCGTGCCGAACGAGGAGATTTCCAATAACTCCATCTCATCCTAGATGTACCTATGTAGGTAGCCGCAGTACTTGAGTACCAAATGTTTCTTAGAATCCTTGATACCCAACTTCGTCCAAAAGGTATGAAAAACATTGGTAAACTTTGACACGTTTTGGTCCCTTCCTTGTCGCAGTTTGGTCCACTTTATGTATTTATCCTCATAGCTCCTGACAGGGTAGTACTACTCCTTAATGGAGTTCTGAAACGAATCCTAAGTGGGTGTGATCGAAAAGAGTGAGGGCGTACTTTCATCCTTTTTCTCACAATAGGTTTCCCACCAGTCCTTGACGTGGGGGGTGATTTGAGAAGAACAAAGTAATCTTTTCCCTGCTGGAAAAATCAAGAACATAAAAATATCCTTCTATCAGATTTAACCATTTATCTACGACGTTTGCATCTATTTGACCCTCAAATATGGGAATGTCAAAGTTAACGTCTACCTTAAAGGGTGTGGCGCTTCCAGAGTAGCTACTAGAAGTAGATGTGTTGCCCTTGGGTAGCTGTTGAAGGATCTGGGCAAAGTTGTTGATCATTGCGTTCCTCTGTCGCTCGAGGGCTTCTTTGAGCAAGATTTTCAAAGGATTTCCTGCCCCCTCATCTTTATTTTCTTCCCCCATGGGAGGTCGTCTGGATTTGCGAGGCTGGTCTTGCAAAGGTTCAACCAATTCAAGCCCTAACCCCTTATATATCAACCTTGTTGGGGACATGCAAAGAAAATAGAGAAATAGCAGATTGCTCTGATACCACTGATCCAAATTTAAACAAGAATGCAACAAATTACAGATATAACCATAAATACAAATATGCAGCACAAATAACGCTTCATTTCATTAATATCAAATACTGAAATATGATTACAAACAGAGTGGAAATAAGACTAACTCGGGTGATGGTATCTTATCTTTGAGAAAAAATGTGGTGGATACATGCCTCTAAATTGTGTTACAATGAAGTCCAAGAGCCTATATTGAAAAACATGATAAAACTATAAACAACAAAAATCCTAACCCTAGGAGATGTAATGCCAAGAGTTTGTGGGCCCTGTTTGTAGAAATTTTGAATAATATGACACTTATTCACAGAGATTATCCTGATCATACACTATTTTCAGAATCATGCATAATACATAACCTCCTCCACATTGATCATCAAATTTGCAGTATTAAGAAACAATTGCATGCGCATATTGAAGCATCAATCACACATATCAACACAATATGTACCCGGGGAAAGCATAAAGCTGAAAACCCCCAACTATCTGTATATTATATTGATTGAGAACATGTAACAATACATAGTACAATACTCCTCACAAGTACTCAACACTATCTCCACCTGTTACACACAAACTAGCTCAGATCTGAATCAATCACTGGCTCAAATCTCCTCCGCTGCTTGCCTGCCTCCACTGTGCAACCCTGCATGAGAATAGATGAGAATGGCTGAACCAAACTCGTATTTCCCTTGTGTAACACTACGCAATCCTCATTGGCAATCTCAATCCACTAATTGTGCAAATCACATGCACAACTATAGTCACAACTGACAGCTGTCTTGCCCTTTCACTCATCTCTAACACTTGTCTCTACTGAACTGTCCATGCACTGAGTCAACTGATGTATTCCTCAATTGATTCATGAGTTAATAATTAGTGAATTAATTAATAACTAATTCACACCACTCAACACTAGTGTATTTGGCAGTTAGACTGAATACAACTAGTTCAACTAAGTCAAACTGAACACAACTCCATCAACTCCTCATTCAACTCCACCAAACTCAATCACTTGAGTTCTAACTGAAGTCCTTCATGCAATAGCTCAAGTAACCCATAAGGAAATCATATTTCCTTATGGCAGTTGCATGTGCCACATCTGTAGCTCAAACTGAAGTTCTCCAAGAGAATAAGATAATGTTTATAGTCTAAATATTATTAAGAGCTAATAATATTCGACTGTTCTATTTTTAGCCTGGCAGTCTAAAAATAGAGTCCGCCCATATGTCTAAAAATAGAAGTCCATCTATTTTTACCAACATGACCAATCATCCAAAAATCACATCGTGTAACTCATAGACCATGATCCATATGTCTAAAAATAGACTTTGCGCCAAAAATAGCCCGCGGGCCCACTTAGTGAAGGCGACTTCTTTTCACTAAGCTCCATCATCTTGTTGCATTTTCAACACTCCCTCTCAACAAGATATGGATTGTCTGCAACCCCTATCCTGTCTCTGCGGTATTCGAATTTTCTCTTGGTGAACGCCTTCGTTAAGATATCAGCATCCTGATCCTCCGTGGGAATATATGAAAGTAACATGATTCTCCGCTGCACACAATCTATGATATGATGGTACCTGATGTCGATGTGCTTGGATCTATCATGAAAGACTGGATTAGCCAAGAGTTTAATGCAACTCTGGTTATCACAGTAAATCACTGTAGGATCCAAGTGTGACCCGAACAACCCGACCAGGATCTTCCTCATCCATATAGCCTCGCATGCAGCCAAACTTGTTGCCATATACTCAGCCTCCGCGGAACTGAGTCCCATGGATCTCTGCTTCCTGTTGTACCAAGAAACTGTTGTTGACCCGATACTGAAGATCCCTCCAGATGTTCTCTTTCTATCCGTTAGGCTCCCTGCCTAATCTACATCCGTGAAGCCACATAGCTTCACCTCATCCTCCTGTCTGTACCACAATCCATATCCCGATGTGCCTCTGAGATAACACAATACATGCTTGCCTGCCTTCCAGAAGAGCTTGGTTGGCTTAACCATACCATTAGCTGTTGAAAGCTGGTTAATAGCATAGCATATATCGGTCGTGTATTGACCAGATAAAACATAAGCGACCCCACCAACTGTCTGTAAACGTGGCATCCACTACCTCCACTGAAGTAGCATCCTCCTTCCTCCAACCTCTAGGAAGAGGAGTATCAACAGGCTTGCAGCCATGCATGTTGAACTTCTCCAGTATCTCCCGAGCATACTTACCCTAAGAAACAAATAGTCCATCACTGCGTTGCCAAATTTCCAATCCTAGGAAATAATGAAGGAGGCCCAAGTAATTCATCTCAAACTCTCGAGCAAGATCCTCCTTGCATGAAAGTATCAATAGCTCATCTCCTGTTAGAATCAAATCATCTACATAAAGTATACTGATAAGCAACTTACCCTCCACCACAATCTGGTATAGGTTAGGATCCGCCTCACTCTTGGAGAATCCAAGTCCAGTGAAATAGTTGTCTATCTATGTGTACCAAGCACGAGGTGCTTGTTTCAACCCATACAACGCTCTCTTGAGCCTGCACACATGCAACTCGCTGCTAAATATCTCGAAACCTTCGGGCTACTCTATGTACACCTCCTCCTCAATGAATCTGTTGAGGAACATAGTCTTCACATCCATCTGATGAATGTGCCACCCCATCTACGCTGAGAGAGCAAGAATCGTCTGTATGGAAGAATACCTTGCCACAGGTGCAAAGGTCTCCTCATAATCAATCCCCTCTATGTATGAGAAGCCTCGAGCAACAAATCTTGCCTTGTACGTCTCCACACTCCCGTCAACTGCCTGCTTCACTTTGTAGATCTATCTCGAACCCACCATTGATTTCCCCTCCGGTCCCATGCACTGTTTCTGACAATCGAATCATACTCTTCCACCATGGCATCTACCCATGCGGGATCCTCCACAGCTTCCTCGAAAGAGGATGGCTCAGTTACGACACATTTTCTCACAAGAGCCATGTATCCAGTGTACCGATCAGGTGACTATCTCTATCTGCGCTGTGCTGTAGGTGGTCCTACAACCTTCTCTGCATCTTGAGCCAGTCACTCAGCTTCTGTAGTGCGCTTTCACCCTCTGATGGTTGGCGCTGCATGAGTGGTCTCTTCCACTCCATGAAATTCATCGTGTGGCTGATCTACATCTTGAAGCTCATCCTTAGGAACTAATAGCTCCTCATCTGCATGTAAGTGTGGCTCCCTCTCAAGCGAACACTTCATGGCTTTCTCCTCCTGAAATTTTATATCCCATCGCACAACAGTCTTGCGACTGTCTGGGCAAATACACATGATATTATGGGCATATCAGACGTACCCCACAAAATATCCCAACCTTCTGCGGTCGGCTTCCAGCTTCTTCCTGGATCCTTCTTTTAATGCATGTAAATAGGAGAACCAAAAATCCTTCAAATGGGAAATTATCAGGCCTCTTACCAGAATAAGCCTCCTCGGGTGTACTCATGCCAAGTATCTTGTGAGGACAATGGTTCTGCACATATACTGTAGTATTGCATGCCTCCACCCACAAGTGAAGGGGTAGGCTCTGATCATGTAACATAGCCCGTGCAGCACCCACAATCGTTCTGTTCTTCCGCTCAGCAACCCTGTTCTACTATGGGTTATGGGGAGCTATGAGCTCTCTTTGAATCCCTTCTGTGCTGCAGAAGTCCTTGAACTCGCCAAAGATGAATTCACCACCATTGTCGCTCCTAAGAGCCTTCACCTTCTTCCCCAATTCCTTCTCAACCAGTGCTTTGAACTCACAGAACTTTGAGTATGTCTCACTCTTCTTCTACATGAAGAAGATCCAACACTTCCGGGAGAAACCATCAACAAAGATCACATAGTACCTGTGCTTTGCTGTCGAAGCTACTGAGAAAGGTCCACACATGTCTGTGTGAATTCTCTCAAGGATCATTGTGGCACGAATATCCTTCTCGTGAAAGGTGGCTTTCACAAATTTTCCCAAAGTACACCCCTTGCACTGATCTGACTGCGCAAGAGTGCCTTTAGGAAGCCTAGTAGAGATCTACTGCAGTATCTTCAAGGCTTCATAGTGAAGGTGGCCCAATCTCCGGTGCCACAGCTCGCCATCATACCGGCTCACCACTCCTTCTGCCTTGCATGCCATTATTGCGTAGCCATCTACATGCAACTGATAAAGGTTCTTGACTCGAACCCCTATCTTCCGGGTTTCTCTAGTTGTTTTACTGCTTAGGAAAGCCTTTCCCTCACTGAAAACAACATCATATCCGTTGTCTTCTAACATCACCACAGAGATAAGATTCTTCTTCAATCCTGGAACATGCATCACTTCCTTCAATACGAAGGGTTTACCGGACTCCCTCTCAAAGGAAATGGTACCAATACCAGTCGCACTGTATCTACCATCATCGCCCATCTCGATGTGCACTCCAAGATCTTTCTCATCCAGATCAGAAAACAAATCTTGATCTCCTGTCATGTGAAAAGACGCACCACTATCCAAGAACCATACTGATCTTATCACACTTGATACCAAGCATGTGATCAGTGAAAAATCCAGCTCAAAATGCGAGGCTAAGGCCTCTCCCGCTGCAGATCCAACAACTTGCTTATTTTTCTTCTTCTGCGGACAATTTGTGGCATAGTGTCTGTGCTGGTGACAGTGAAAGCACTTCACCTTGGACATGTCCTGCTTCTTGCCTTTCACACTAGAATGAGAAGCTTTCTTGTTCTTCCCCTTCTTTGCTTTGGCAGCCAAAGCACAATTTTCTTCATCAGATGCCTTTGATGAAGATCCGTCCCTGGTATTCCGCCTGATCTCCTCTTGCACAAGATCCGACCAAAGTCTCTCGCCATCCTGGCAATTTCTCCCGACCATTGACAGAGTCCTGATAGGAATGCCAACTCTTCGGAAGACCAATAGAGCTAAGCTCACCAAGTCCTCATCATCGACAGTCACCCCCACACTTCCCAACTCATCTTGACATTGGGTGAACTTCCTGAGATACTTGGGCATACTGTCTCCATTCTCACACTTTATGTTTCTGAGTTTATCCTTGAGCGTCGACTTCCTCTGGTCGCTCTTGCTTTGGAGTAGATCTGTCAACACTTTCCACATAAAATATGGAGAAGCCTTTCCATGGAGGCTGGACACAATGTGATCCCTCACGCCCTCCAACAGAATCCTTCGACACTTTGTTGTCTTCTTTTGCCAATCCCCTACTTGAGCAGCATCAGTAGGTTTTGGGACATCCGCATCTATGGACTCCTTCAACCCATTATCATCTAACACCACCTCCATCATGTCCTTCCATGCAATATAGTTAGAGCTGCCCTCAAGGGCATACTCCAATCTCAATCAGTTGAAAGACATTTCAACTTTGACACCAAGAAAACACTGCTGCAAATTCGAATTCCACCAGCTCAAAACTCAACCGCTTCTGATCTAAAATTCGTGAGAACAAAGTATTTCTCGTACAGAGATCGACTGTATGGGCATTCACCAGATATCTCACCTTCCAAAAGAAGGATGAATCTAGCGGCTACTTGGCCCAGTTACAGACTCTGCCTGAAGAAATAAAATGTAAACACTTTCTGAATAATAGATTCGATGATCGACTTCGCTTTAATATCCTGTAGAACTTTTTCTACAAATCAACCAACTCCGATACCATGTAGAAATTTTGAATAATATGACACTTATTCACAGAGATTATCCTGATCATACACTATTTGTGGAATCATGAATAATACATAACCTCCTCTACGTTGATCATCAATTTTGTAGTATTAAGAAACAATCACATGCGCACATTGAAGTATCAATCACACATATCAACACAGTATGTACCCGGGGAAAGCATAAAGCTGAAAACCCCCAACTATCTGTATATTATATTGATTGATAACATGTAACAATACATAGTAAAATACTCCTCACAAGTACTTAGCACTATCTCCACTTGTTAAACACAAAATAGCTCATATCTGAATCAATCACTGGCTCAAATCTCCTCCGCTACTTGCCTGCCTCCACTGCGCAATCCTGCATGAGAATAGATGAGAATGGCTGAAAAAAACTTGTATTTCCCTTATGTAACACTACGCAATCCTCATTGGCAATCTCAATCCACTGATTGTGCAAATCACATGCACAACTATAGTCACAACTGATAGTTGTCTTGCCCTTTCACTCATCTCTAACACTTGTCTCTACTGAACTGTCCATGCACTGAGTTAACTGATGTATTCCTCAGTTGATTCATGAGTTAATAATTAGTGAATTAATTAATAACTAATTCACACCACTCAAAACTAGTATATTTGGTAGTTAGACTGAATACAACTAGTTCAACTAAGTCAAACTGAACAGAACTACATCAACTCCTCATTCAACTCCATCAAACTCAATCACTTGAGTTCTAACTGAAGTCCTTCATGCAATAACTCAAGTAACCCATAAGAAAAGCGTATTTCCTTCTGGCAGTTACATGTGCCACATCTGTAGCTTGAACTGAAGTGCTCTAAGAGAATAAGATAATGTTTATAGTCCAAATATTATTAAGAGCTAATAATATTCGACTGTTCTATTTTTAGCCTGGTAGTCTAAAAATAGACTCCACCCATATGTCTAAAAATAGAAGTCCATCTATTTTTACCAGCATGACCAATCATCCACAAATAACATCCTGCAACTCATAGACCATGATCCATATGTCTAAAAATAGACATAGTCTAAAAATAGACTTTGTGCCAAAAATAGCCTTCGGGCCCACTTAGTGAAGGCGACTTCTTTTCACTAAGCTCCATCATCTTGTTGCATTTTCAACACCGTTAGGGTTAGTTGGGTAGCCAACTTTTTGGGGTCATAACTTGGTCATATTATCTTTGTTTGGCGTGTATGATACCTTGTTGGAAAGGTCTCTTTGAGTACTACATATTTTTCCACAAGCCCCTGCCAACAGCCACATGCCTACAACGGACCTAAAAAAAAACTTTGTTTATGGGGTCAAAACTACTCCGAAAGTTGAGGGCCTGAAAAATTGCTAAAAATAATAAATGCTGAAATAGACAAGGAAACAAAAGCAACTAATTCAAGATCTTGGTGGGATAGGTGGGTGGCCACCAATATCCACTTGTATCAGTCACAGTGACAAAATGTTGTGTAACAAGTTGCATAAATATGAGGAATGTTATGACCAACATCTCGAACTGTCCGCGCCTCCTAAGCACTATAGATTTGAGGCCTACCTCCATGGTATAATGGGAAATCCTTCGTGCGATGATCTTTTCCACATATCCAATACTGCAACGGTGCTCTACTATCACCTCTAGTTTGTTGCTCTCCAGGTTGCGACACGTATCCCTTCTCAAATGTACTGAACTTCTTATAAGGAGCAACATTTTCTTTCTCACCTGCATCTTGAAGTCTTCATCGCTTTGGTGGCCATTTTCCTTTGACTTTCTCACTTCCTTTCGTCTCACACTTAGGCTCATCTTTTTGCTTTGAATGCTCATAACAATACTTCAATTTATAGATGGCTTCCTCTAATGATCTAGGCTCATCAAACTCAATCTGATCTCTATATGTTGCTGGAAATCCATTGACAAATATTTCAATCTAAGCCTTCTCCTCGAGATATCGCACATACCTCAACAAATCCAAGAATTCGCTAGTGTACTCATCATTTGTCACAAAACCCATATGTAGCTCATAAAACTCCTTAGCTTTATCATCATAGTACCTCTGTGATAAGTACTTCTTCTTGAAGAGTCTCTCGAACTCATCCTAAGTCAAGTCTTCTTCTCGAATACCTTTGACATTCTTCACATCTCCCACCAAATATCTGTCTTCCCTTTAAGACTCAAAGTGGCTATCTTAGCTTTCATGTTCTTTGAGTAGCTATGAAATATGAAGAACTTCTTCATTCCAAGTAGCCATGCCTTTGCATATTCTGGCTTCTTAATCTCTCCATCAAATGTAGGAGGCTTCACCTTCTTGAACTCCTCAGGAAAATACTCCCTCCTCTTGTAAGGATGATGATGATGATGACTATAATGATGTCTTATGGATGATGAAATAGAATGATGCCCGTACATACCAGTCCTCCTGTCAGGTGTATCTAGTGATCTGTCACCTCTAATTATGTCCCCTTTATCCAATGTGTATCCAAACTGAGACCTATTACCATAGGTTCCATTAGTTTTCTCTTCCTGCTCTTGACTGATCCTTAGTTGTGCCTATCTCCGCAACTCTGAAAAGCTCTAAAAGATTGTTGCATTAACCTCTACTTGCTTCTTCTGATCCATTGCAAGTCTTTCCTAAGCCTCAACCAACCTATCATTGTCTGCTTTGAAAATTCTAATCTTTTCCCTAAAGCTCCTTAATGTATTTGTTATACCATGAGAACACTCTTCTCCTTGTTGCCCAAATAATCTATAGGGAGACTCACAAAAGATGTAGTCTACGATTTTTCTTGTCATCTTGATTCCTCAGTGTGTGCATACATGATTTTTACATGCTCTTTCATGCAATTATGCTAACATCACTCAAATAAAATATCTTGGATAATGTCGGTAAATCAAGGAATTTTGGATCAGTAATATTGAAGTAAGCAAGGATGCCATATTTGATGAGAATGTAGCTTACAAGAGATCCAAAGATATCTTGGTTCATTCTCATGAAGAATAAGTACCCATTTTTGAGGAAATCATAAGGGATGACAATATTCAAGATTCTACATCTAATCATGAAGATGTTGAAGGAACTAGTAACTTGTGCAACATGTTTTTATTCTAGAAACTCGTAAGAGACTTGCTTGGTTGAGAAAAACTCTACAAGAGGCCGAGGGACATGCAATAGGTAATGGAACTTTTAGAGAAAGTAAGAGACTTAAAAGGTATTCTGATTATGCAACTTACATGACTAAGCTCATTGAGCTTGAGCCCTCCTCCTATGAAGATGCAGTTGAACATCAAGAATGGAGGAATGCAATGCAAGAAGAATACCAGTCGATTATAAAGAATTATGTATGGAAAATTGTTCCTAGACCAAGTGACAAATATGTTTTCACTTCCAAATGGATATACAAGATAAAACATGCAGTGGATGGGAGCATTGATAATTATAAAGCTAGATTTGTGGCAAGAGGATTCTCACAAAAGGAAGGTATCAATTATGAAGAAAACTTCACTCCTACAATAAGATATACAACTATTAGATCACTTGTCTCTTTGGCTGCCACCGTGGGATGGAACATTCATCAAATGGATGACAATTAAAACAACTTTTCTGAATGGGTCCATTGATGAAGAGGTTTATATTGAGAAACCTCAGGGATTCAAAGTCCATAAGAGGGAGACATGTGTTTGCAGATTGAAGAAGGCTATATATATTGAAAAAATCACCTAAAGCATGGTATACTAAGATGGATGCATACCTATTGAGACTTAGTTTTGTTGAGAGTTCTACGGATTCTAATTTATACATCAAAGTGGTCCAAAATGAACATGTGATTATACTTTTATATCTAGATGGCTTACTTGTTATAGGTGTGGAACATTGAATACAAGAATGAAAGAGGCAGTTGACAACTGAATTTGACATGAAGGATCTTGGGCTTATCCACTAATATTTGGGACTAGAGGTTTGGCAAAAGCCTGGTGAAATTTATCTTGGTCAAGGAAAATATGTGATTAAGATATTACAAAAAGTTGGCATTATGATAGTAAGCTACTGATAACTCCAATGATTACTAATCTAAAGAAGTTGAGGAGTTAAAAATATAGTTCGATAAATCCTACATGCTATAGAAAATTTATTGGCTCCTTAATGTATCTTGTGAATACTTGAATTTTCATTTTCTTTGGCATGACCATTTGATAACAACCAAACACACCCTCAGATATCTTTGTGGGACAATGCATCATTGCCTTAGATATGTTGCTAATGATATTCAGCCATTGTGATATACAAATTCTTATTGGGGCGATAGTTAGACTGATGGTAGAAGCAATACTAGTGGATGCTTCAATTTGGGATCTTCCATGATATCATGGATGAGTAAGAAGAAAGATATTGCTACTTTGAGCAGTGTTAAATACGAGTAGGTTGCTACAAGTGAAGTTTGCAAAGAGGATGCTCGGCTTATAAAGTTGTTATTAGATCTATTTGAAGGACCATTGAGCGCTAAACTTATACATTGCGACAACCAAAGTTGCATAAGGTTAACTAAGGACCCAAAGTTTCATGTTAGGACAAAGCATATCAACAATAAGTACCGCTATATCATAAGTTTGGTACAAGATGGGGTCATATAGCTACATTATATCTCTATAGATGAACATGTATTTGATATTTTGATAAAGTCACTTCCAAACAAGAAGCTTGAGTATTTACGAAGCGAGCTTGGTTTGGTGGATATCTCCTCCCTGATTGAGAGGGAGTGATGATGGACATTATATTCTCTTATTCACGAGCCATGCAGCTAGCCAGGACTAACAACTATATTTTTAAGTGAAGGCCATGGAGGGAGGATGGGGTATAGAGAATTGGATAAGCATATGAGGGTAGTACTTCTTGAGGATTGAGAATCCAAGATGGAAGTAGTGTCATAGAATGATACTCTTTGAGGATGAGGTAGGGCATCCAAGACAAGAGTAGTTGAAGAGGACCAATATTCTTTAAGGATTGGGAAATCCAAGATAAAAAAAGCCATAAAAGGACATACCTAGTGAAACATCTGATATGCTTCCCTCTGGGTGACAAGGGACGTGGGATGAATTCGAAATATCTAAATGTTGTGGATATTGATGGACATGATTGTACATCAGTGGGTTAATGAGCTACCTCGCTTGTCTGAAGAGATCTATGAAAGCATGAAGCATATTGCCGAATTTAATGCAGACATGCATCGTATCTACATGAGGGTGTGTAAGGACCCAACCTGGGCATGGACCTCACTCCGATTTATTGCCATTAACGATGTTGTCGATGGGATTTCGGATACATGGCCACCAGAATGGCGCGGACTGGAGGCAATAGACTACAACGAGGCTGCTATCCGGTAGCAAAAAGAGGAAGCTAAGCATGCCGCACAACAAAAGCGAAATGAACAACTCGCCGCGGAAGTGCAGGTAGCTCGGGAGGCGGCGTTGGCGGTAGCAGGAAAGAAACCACTAGGAGGGTTGTGTCGATAATGGGCAAGAGCAGTCAGAAGGCACCCACTAAGATAGTCGCGGACGAACCACCAGCAATGGACACGGATTCACCTTTGAAGCAGTCAGCGCCATCAGAGCGGTCGAAGCCAAAAGAAGGCAAAGGCGTCTAAAGTAGACAGCGAAGCGACCATTTTAACCAAAGGAGACCTAACTAACATAGAAAACATTGTTTGGGGCACCGCTTGAGAGGCAGTCGATGAGGCCATGTCGGAGCAACAGACTGTGTTGGGGGAACTCTGTATGTGGCTACAAGAACTTGGAACAAGAATTGTGCCGATAGGCACCAGTGCTACTTCGGGGGTTTCTAGTATGATAGTTGTGGAACTATTGTTAAAAGCCCAAATGGCTCATTCCATCCCGATTCAAGCAGGAGCATTGATCATCACAGATGCAGAGGACCGAGCTATGCTAGAATGACTTACAGGGCTAGGGCTAAACATGGCTACTATACCACGTGAAAACTTGCAACAACTCCATGACAACACCACAATCGAACTCTGCGCCAGGGCTAGTCGCACCAATCAAGTAGTCCAGGAGCAGAATATTAATATCGAACAGCTGCACCTCCAACGTGACGAAGCAGTCACACAAAAGAAACAGATGGATAAGCTGGTAGCAGAAGCCTGCTTGAGTGCCCGAGAGTTAGAAATTGTGGAGGACTTGCCTATTGAGTCAAAACTCCATAAACTAGCTACTAGGTTCTGAAATGCAAAGGAGGAGGCTGAGTGGATCTAGCTAGAGCTCAACTCACAGGTCGTGGACCTAAAACTACAAGTTCCACCACCGACGCCACAAAAGATCCTAGAGCAGTGCAGGAACATTAGCACTATTTGGCGCACGATGCTCACACGTTCAATGGAGGAATGTATCGAGCTGCTAACTCAGTTGATTGTTACGCTCACTACCCTTCAAGAGGATCCAAAACTTCATCGATTGGTAACTGAGGCTTAGGAGCTCCAGCAAGCTTGTGATCAGCTCAGAGGAACCACGCAGACCATTGCTATTACACAGTGCTCGGCCAAGATGTGAGAGGTGCAGGACCTGAAAATCCAAGCCGATGCCGCTAGACAAAAGGAAGCAGTGGTTAAAGCCTGTCTTCAGTTGTGGCTGGATGAGGCATTTGCGGTTTCAACCACCATAGAGCACAAGGTAGCTCACATGCAGGCTGAGTATGCCACTATGGAGACAATAGAGACAAGGACTGAGGTGTCGGTGATAGACATGGAATGGATGTAGTGAATGACGGAAGAGTTTGTTGTTAGCACAGGCGACGCTCAGAAGATGCTAACCGATCTCAGCGCCAAGTTGTTCGAACCAACTGAGTGACTTGGGAAGAGTCATGATGATTGTGTTGGGGGACCAGCGGAAGCCCCACACAATAGTCATGGGGCACGAAGCCCAAAATTTTGGGTAAAAACAATGTAAAGACTTCGTGGGATGCGCAAAGCGTGAATTGTAATAAGTCAAGTCAAAGGGGTATTCCGCCCAAAAATAATGTAAATAAATGAAAGTTGAGTCGGCCCGCGCATGGATTCCGGTCCATGGAAAGGTATAAATAGAGCAAGGCTCTATGGGTAGAGTAGCTAAGTTTTGGTATGGTTTTGGATCTATCCTGTAATGAGTTTTTGAGAAAATCATTCTAAAAGCATCTGTAAGTCTGAGTCGAGGGTTTGGGAAGTAGATAGAGGCTCTGTAGTTGTGTGCGTAGAGGCCTGGAAAAGACTGCAGCTGTGTGCACGGACCGCTGCAGTTGAGTGCGCAGGGCAGATCTAGATGTACTGGTGATAAGTGGAAATAAAAATAAGTTCCTTCTGAGAATTCTGTGTCAAGTCTGAATTATCGCGAATCTGGAATTTTGTGTGAATAATAAGACTATTTTGATCTATGAGCATATGATTTCTTATTGCATACTTGTGAATCCGGGTTGAATCTTGATACGCGAATTAAATACATCTCATAAATGTTTGCTTAAAGACCATCCTAAAGTAGATCCGAGTTGCAATACTTCATCCAATAGATTAGATCTGTAGACTGCACACTAATAGATAGTAAGAGGTATTCAGGACCTGCGCTAATACAGCACAGCACGAAGCTGCAGAACGGGGTGCAAAACCTCCAAACCACATATAGACATCCCAAGGGTGCAGAAACTTGGTTCCAACACCCTCCCCTGCTACCTTGGGTGAGACCTCAGTCCGTGCTTCGTGGGCTGTTGCCGAAAGGGCCAGTAGTTGCGGGATTTGTTTGGCTTAGTAATTCTTTCGAACCTGGGTCAGACCCATATAAGCCAACACAGCGCCAACCCCCTCAAGGAGGATCATATCCTCCCCCTCAGGGAAACCAATACTCCTCTAGGAGTATGGACATGACGTTTTTTCCCCCGAGTTAGTACATTAACCAGGGACAAGGAAACCAATATTCTCCTTTCCCATCACAACGATAGAATATCCCACGAATGTAAAATAATGCACGGGTGAATCTAGTGAAACCTTCTCTCGCTTCACAATAACAATTGGAGGAACAATGAAATTCGGTTCATCCTTCCAATACTACAAAGAAAAATCCAAAAAATAAGCCAAAGGGAGAACCCGAGCGAGGAGGCAACAATCAACAACAACTCTCAAGGGCATTGAGAAGGGATAACCCCAACCAGAATCAAAACTAGGGAATGACCAACAATAACTCATAGAAACAGAACAAGAACACTAGTCTGCAAACTAATCATGCATGCGCTATGGAGAATACAATCATTATACCCACCATTGTCCTCAAATTCCTGATTTAAAAAGGATACAAGATAGTAGGAGACAAGGTGGTTAATAAGCTGTAGTGATGCTAGAACCCTTCCCCCATTAGGGAGTCATTAACACTCAACAACAAAATCCCCAACCTGATCCATATGGAGGTAACCTTCATAACACTCCTAATCATGATATTTTCATGAAAGGAGAAGATATCCTCTTAAAAACACATAATCAAAGTTATGGGGCTCCCTCAAAGCCCAATCTGTCCACCTTGGCTATGAAAATACCTACAGGGTCATTGACCATCCCTCGACCTTTTGTAGAAGCCATGCCCAAAATGGTCAAAGGACCCTTATGTCGCACAAGACACAACTCAAAAGCGGCTCATAGCTACAACATAGTCGAAAACTTAGCATAGTCACCATCAACTATTTCAGCACTTGAAGTCTTGCAAATGTGCCCAACCTAGTGGAAAGCCTTACTTTCTGCTCCCGACGCAATCAACCCATTCGATTCCTACATAATTGTCTTTGAATTGGACAAAGCTACTCCACAACTACCCTCAACCATCGCTTTCCAAATCCCAATCACAGTCCATAACGTCAACATCCATCTTGCATTTCAATAAAGGGGCTTCCACATGTGTCATGTCCAAATAGATTTTGCAGAAATTAGGATCCCCTAAACTTAAGCCTTATGACATAATGCTCAAAGCATACGATGAATTCCCTTATGCTCCTGTCGGTTTATACCCTAGCGTTCCTATTAATTTGGATGGAAAAACTATGTTAATAGACATTGAATTACTAGATGCCTAGTTGGATTACAATATCCTATTAGGCCGAAGTTATATGTACGAAATGCTCACAGTCGCCTCATTGGTGTTCAGAACAATGATGTTCCTCTATGATGGGAAGATCATTACTATTGATCAAGTCACATACTATGAGAAGGCAAACTTACCCACACTAGATGGCATGTTTCCCTTAGTCTCATCCTCCCATGAAGTGATCACTACTTACACTGAGCTCAACCCAAGTCAGTTTAAGCCATGAACTCTCCTAGGAACATTCCTAGGAGACCCTCTGGTAAGACAAGAGCTTGTCCCAAATATCGGAGCACTGATGTGCATGATGAATTCATCAAACACCACCAAAAAATCAGAACCAGTTCCAGACACCACACCCCTGCAACTAATTATTTCATTACCTTACCTCATGCCATTACATAAAATCCCTTTTTATGCACCCCACCTGGCTTTGTCTCGCACCAAGCCATGACAACCCTTACATTACAAAATATGGCTCTCGCAATACCAATTTGGTATCTGGTCCCCATGACCATGTCAGTTGACACAAGACACATTCCAGTAGGAAATATCCCTATACCTCCATCTCAGGAAAACCCCCCTACTTAAAACCATCATACACCTACACCAACCAGGGTCTGATAGAAAGGCTAAACAAAACGGTAAAAGAGGAGAATCCTCAAACTCCTCCAGGGCCTTGCAACCCTGTGCGTTATGTGAAGAAATTGGGCACCAAAACCACATATGCCCTAAATTAGATGAGTTTAAAACTCTCATGAACACCAATAAAACATCTGTAAACTCGGCTCCACCAAAAGGATAAAAAGTTGTACCTTTGCATAACAAAGAAATACACACCAACCATTTGTGCGCCATATGCGAAAAACATGGGCACTATACTCATCACTGTCCTAATATCCCTCGATACTGAGAGATGTTAAACACACTCATTCAAGCCAACATGAATGAGATGATAGCACCAACCCACCCTCAAATGGACAATAAATTTCAAAAAATATTCTACATCCAAGAAGAGGTAGCTTCACGCTCTCAACATTCCTACAACACACGAAGGCAACATAAACAACGACACTCCACCTCTACTTTACCATGTGCTATAGGTGGTGACCTTACTCATCCGGTCAACCTCTGCACAAAAGTATGGACACATTCCAAAAACACCCAATCACCCAGGTTGCTCAAAGAAGCAAACCTAGACTATATGCAAGGAGAACCATCATAAATAGAGGTGCCCTTACCTTCCCTAATACCACAAAACATTGAGTTTTGTACGTAAATTCATGAACGAAAATTCTTATCTGCTGGATTCAGATATCAAATCCATAAAATCCATCCCCCCACCCAGTGAAGGAAGAACCCTAGATGTATTATGTGTATTTTAGGAGAAACAATCACCAACAAAAAATTGGGCCCCTGTCATTTCACCTCCCATCACCATCACTAGTCCAAATCTGGCCAAAAGCAACCCAAAACTATTTGGCAAAGAAAATCACCCGTCACATGTGCCCTATGTGATAAACCCAACCATTTGATTAATAAATCTTGCGAATTGAGTAAGTTCAATGACATATTCCACTTAGTGGCCCACATCCCCCACTATCACCTCTCTAATCAAGAAAAAATCACGTGATGTTATTGTCACATATGATCTCAATTCCACCACACAAGAAATTTTCAGTACCTCCCACGGTTCTGTGCAGCAAGAGCAGCAACAAACTAACACATACAAGCAGGCTACACCATACCAAGACCATGAACCAAAGATGGATACCCCCACAAATATCACGTAAGGTTAATGAGGTATCAACATCCCACATTATGAGCAACACCATCTCTCAAACAATCTATTTGGTTAGTTCAAACCAATCAAGATAAAATATACCAATGACCCTCATAGAACCAATGATACCTATATAATTCACACATTTCCAGAACAACCATCTCCAGAAAAAGAGGGTCAAGGCCTTGTTCGATCACAACATTACCCCTTAGACATTCACTGAGGGGGAGTTAGTCCTCGCTACGATGTCGCCCAAGAAACACAGGACCTAGAAAGTTTGAAACCCTTTGGAAATTCCTAGACATCATAAAGCATTTTCTCCGCAAGGGGGCATACATACTTTCAGAGCCCGATGGGACTTGCCTAAACAATCACGTCAATGGTCTCTACCTCAAAATTTTTTATCCATAAAATGGTAGAGTTGACATGTATGTACCATGACTTATTTTTTATGGTGATCAACTCATCATCATTTTATTCTAAAAAATATTCTCTCATAACATGACAACAAATGGATCTTTTGCAGGCTTATCATCACTGGTTTGCTGACAGTGCATATCGATGGTTGGAAAATCCTACAACAATAGCCTGAACCTTATACTCTCCTGACCGGACACCTCATCTCTTTAATGGAATTTGTATCAGGCCAGCCACCAAAAATCAAGTGGAATATGATGTCATCATAGGCCTCTTGGCCGATGCTTGCCATCTAGGTATCTGTCACTTGCATGTATTCCTTGATTCCCAACTCATAGTATCGCAATTAAACAAGAATTTTCAAATCCATGATCCATGTCTTTTTTAGAAATATATGCACAAAGGTTAGCTAAATATTTTGATCAAATCACATTTACACATATTCCAAGAGATCAAAATCACATATTTGATCGCATCGCTAATCAAGTCCTAGAATGGCATGCATCACATATATATAACCATCAGATACATAAAATATCAACGTCATATACATCTAAAAACATAAATGAATAAATACACCAAAAAGTAGAGATGCATATAACACATCATAAGAACAACCAAAAAATGATCTCGTATATACATCAAAAAATATATGAGTACAAAAATCATTGGTCCACAATAAAAAAGAATAAGTCAACAAAATATATGGGATAATACTCATAAATGGGTGCTTGCCCTGGTACATACATCATTTCACTGAAAAGAAAAAAATAACCAGCAAGTCCGCCTAGGGCCTTGGTAGCACAATCTCCGCATCTGGAGCCAAAATAGGACCAACCGTAGTCATAGCCTCGGCAATGCGGCACAAAATTAGTCAATGTGCCCACTCCAAGGACATTGTTGTCTCCACAAGGACCTCCACCTAGTTGGCCTATCCATTAGCGAGCAACCCTCTAGTCAAGGACTTGACTCGCCCTTAGGAATCACAGTAACCCTGTAACTCCACCTCGACAGTTGCTAATTGTGCCTCTACATCCTTAGCATGTGCGAGAAATCTAGTAGCATCCTCATCTACCGCCCCCTCTTCGAAGGGCCCACCAATCTCAAATCAAGGCTGCTACATCAGTCGCTCTTCATCACCTCGAGGAACAATCCTTGGCCTTGCCACCCTCGGTCTCTGTGGAACAAGGGAAACCCCTGCAACACCCATGTGCCTTGGTTCATGGCCTACCAGATAGGTCAATGGACACCCTCACAGCCCCACATCTACAAGTAAACAAAGCATAGTGTCAATATAGTCATAAATATAAAACCATAAGGAATACATGAAAGCACACATATGTATACAAGTGCAGAAATGAAAATATACCTGTTGGTCCCCAGGAAGCACCCTGAGGAAGCTCCATATTGGGATCTCCTATAAAATCCACCCCATGATATGGAAACTCCAGAATCAGCTGAGGATTGGAGTTAAACGAATCCTCTACCATGGTGCTCTAATAATGAACCACTGCTCCACCACCTGCTCTCGACATTGCCCCTCCCCAACAACACATGCACAGGTCCCTAAGAGGCCCCACTGGTACTGCAAGAATCGGGCACAACATGACCAACCGCTCATAAAGTATGCTGCAAAGAACACTCCCATAATAGAATCTCCTCAGGGTCCCATGCCGAACCTATGTGAGATGTGATAACATTCCCTTATGTAGTAATCCGACCTAATAAAAAAAGTGCCCCGTATGTAGCTGTTGTAACATTGTTATATGGGGCCTCGAACACCAGTTGGGGGATGCCGACCCCACCAGTCTAATGATCATAGCTAGCATTGCTCGCTCGACTAAGTCCAAAACCGCTACAATCTTGATGGAACTATCATAGGGGTCTAGACTGCAGCGACCCTCACCCTTCGGCTCAGCCCAACCTAATATCCACATGCTCTGCTTGCAGTGGATAGGGAAGTGCCTCCCACGAGGCATCAAACCAATAACAAAATAGATATTGGTATGAACCGACATCGATGTGTCTGTCAAATGAATGACCATCATCTAATGGTATGGATCCCAACATCACACCAAAAATCGTAGGAACCCATGCTGCCACCTCATCAAGGGTCTCTGAAGAAACTTTAGAAGCCCCCACTGAATGAGCAGCTGACTTAGTGCAGGATCCTATGCCACGGTGGTCCAGAGTTGCACCCAATCCCTCTCTTTCTAGATCATCCTATCACCCAAGATACCACAGGTAAAAAAAATAACACCCCTAGGTTCTAACAAAAACACAAAAAGGGGAAAAAATTAGTGATTTTACCCCACCGTGTGCCTATTTCTAAAATAGGGGCATAGTGCATGCAATTGTTTTCCAAACATGTGCATCGTGCATGTGCATGTATCTTATATAGGCGCACGGTGCTCACGTTTGTATCTTATACAGGTGCACGATGAGCATGACTGTATCTTATACAAGCGCGTGCCCATCATGCGAACCACCCAAAAATCCACGACGCACCCCGCAGGATTTCAGTGCGACATTTCCTATCTCAGACAGGCGATGCACACGTCTGAGTAGCCATTTTGTGTGGGATCACCTCACAAAACCACAAGGTTTGCACGATTACTTTGAGACTCCTGACGAGTCGCTCACGCTACCAAGTTAGGTTAACCCTAAAGGGTCATACAATAGAACCTTGTATGACCTACCTAACCTAGAAACTACAAATTCACAAAGGCTAAGGGATAAGATCTTACCTAGATCTCTTCGCACGAATCCCGAGTACTCAAGTTGATCGAAATGGCAAGAAAAGCTCCAAATATGCTCTCTAACCTCCAAAGCTCAACAATGAAAATGAGAGATATTTGGGCCCCTTTTCCCTGTCTATCACCCTTTTCTCCATCTCTTGGGGTCCATTACAGAAGCCTTGGATATCCATTAACAAAACTGAAAGAGATGCAAATATCAGTACCACTGTAGGTTTTAACCCCATACAAAAATTACCTGCATACGAATTCTAAAACATAGAAAATAAACAATGCGAAAGCATAACACATAAAACACATATACATAGAGATTTTCCCCTGGATCCCAAAACCGGGACTACCAGCTTGATTTTTCATTATGTTCCTTTCAATGT
>APFE030432474.1:0-15777 GCA_000404065.3 Pinus taeda | reverse complement strand
ACAGACCATTGCATACATCAAGCTACCAACTACACTTGCATATGGAACACGGGACATGTCCTCTTCCTCTTCTTGTGTCTTGGGACACTGTTCAGCAGATAACTTTACACCTACAGGAATAGGGACCTATTGATGCCTCGAAAATCGCTGCATCAACATCGGGGAAAACCACCCGGTCCGGACTTTAAAGGCAGCTCCTTTTCCATTTGGTATGGTGGCTCCGACTAGATATAATGGGACCAGTTTCCCAATGATTTGTAAATAAGATGGATAAGTGGTTGATTTTCTATTATCTAATGATAATGGATGGATGATTTATTCTACAATGCAAAATTATAACAACTAATCTATCCTGGGATATTACCACTTTAGTGCAACTTTTGATGATCTTTATCTAGAAATAGGCATATAGATGACTCCATTGATAAACAAAGACATTCATTTATATGATAATTACTTTGTTCAAGTAGTTGAACAAAGTAATCATTTAAAACACTATTACACTATTCTTCATATATCATTGACATAAATATGTTTGAAAGAATAACATTCCTTAAACATTCAATAGTGATAAGTATAAGGACTGCTGTTAAAACACATAATATATCCAATGATAGCAAGATTGAATAAATGTTGATTCATATAAAAGAATGGAGCAAAGACATAGATAATAGTACCATATGTAATTTGGATCCCTCCCGATATCAATCGCATTCAGATTCCATCTTCTAACTTAGAAATACTCTCACAAAAAGCAGTAGTGCATATCTCATCAAAGTATTCTTCATTAAAATTCAGAATACAAGCCCAGTCTTCATAAAAAAATATATGAGAAGCACAATAGTGTGACTTCCCGATCCAATTTCTATACAAAAATTAAGGACCCTTTCTAAAGACATGAAAGGGTCTATAAATACTATCTAGGCTAACTGATTATGAAATAAAAATGTTATTAGGTGGTATAACTAAATCATGAAAATCTCCTTGAAATAGGCCTGCTTGCAGTTGGTAGAATGATTCACTGTTTCGGCTAATCATCCTTTGGCTTGAACTGGCAGATAGCAAGCATTGGTTGCAATTCTGAAGGGTGACTCAGACATGAATGCAGTTGGGCTAAATACGTAGCATCATGAATTTTGGAAATCATGTAACCGATCGCATCGGTTAAGCATTTCAGTGCTGCCCTTTGACTATATAGTTTAACTAGGAAGAACCAAAAGGTGTCCCAAGTTAAACTTTGGATGCCTGCTATTAATCTCTCCTTCTGTTCTAAATCCTATTTGCATGATTGTTCCAATGCTTTGGCTGATGGTAGTTTACCTGGAGTGCACTGTAAAATTAGATTAGACAAATAAAGAGTATCATTAATTAACTCAATCAAATTATCGGTTGCTGATCTACATCTTGAAGTTTCCCTTTCTGCTTTCATCAATTGTGATTGCCATTCTAAGAAAAGAGTTTCCTTGTGTGATTCTAGAATTTTAGGCAGATTTGCAACTTGCCCTTCACTGGTTTCTTGCCAGGCAAGAAAGTTTGTTAATGTCTCATCGGCCTGTTCCAAATTCTGTCTTGTGTCAACTGATTTGTCAATCATTGATGAAGAAATCTCACAGAGGAGCTCAGCAAGGGAAATATTATGACATAGTAAATTTAACTATTTAATCAATGCCTTATTGATCTGGAAAGCTTCGGACCTGGACTCTACTAGTTGAGGAAAACTCTTAAACTTTTCTATCTATTGTGATAGTTGAGCAATTTACTCATTTTTTGTTTTGCTCATTTGTTCATTCATTGTCTTTAGCTTAGCCAATGCTAAGGATAACTCATTTTGTTTATGTACTACACTTTAGTCTATCCTCTGCTTCTCCTTGAGCAATTGCTCCTTTAGTTGGTTGTTTACTTGTTGCTATGCTGCTAACTGTTGTTCTAATTGCTCTATTCTCTGTTGTCTTTCAGATACCTGTGCCTCCAATGAAACAATTGTCTGGTATTTTTCCTTGAGTAAATTGCTCACTTCTGATGCTTTATCCATAGTGGCTACCGAGTAAGCCCCAACATATTGAGAGAGTTTTGTGAGGTCTTCAGAAGGATTGAATTCTTCTTTCCATATCACATTAGCCATCTCTGTTTGTGCAGGTAAAAGGGAAGATTGATTAATCCTTCTCTTTTTCCTTTGTCTTTTTACTACAACCCTATGCTTAGGGTTGTAAAAGACATCTAAAGGTGGTATTTCTTCTATATGCAAAACAATTTCATCTGATAGATCCTTAGGAATTATCTCTACATCTTTACTTATGGGTAGGTCGCTGGTTCCTTCAATTGGAACTATATTTGTTGCTGTCTTGTGAGAAATTGTCACTTCAGAAGTGCTAAAACCCTGTGAATTCTCATGATTACTTATAATGGAATCGGACTATTGCCACTCTTTAAGGAGCTTGGGATCAATCCGAGTATCTATATCCATGTGTTCACTGCCCTTTCCCTATTCTTTCTCCTATTCTTTCTCCTGTTCTGGCGCTTTTCCTTTCTCAGGAATTTTTTCCACAGTAGGAGATTTGTCAACAGTTTGTTGTTTAGGCTCGCTTGATTGGATTGTTGGGGTGGTGGCTAATAAGCCTAGAGGCAGAGTTTGTAACCTTTGTTCTCTAAGCCTATTAAACACTTCCAGCCCTTCATCTTGATACTTGATCCTGACCAATGTTTTTACCTAAAATAATGATTTTGCTGAAGAAAATAGGTCATCAAAGTCATCCTTTTCATGATCAAACTTTGCAAGTTTGGCTTGTTCAAGAACATTATAGGCAACTTTTCTTGGATCATATTGTCTGTTGGGAATTGTTGCTAGATTGAGCATTTTTATTTTTTCTGTCTTCTTTTATACATGTTTGTAATCATGGAGAGTGAAAACACCACATCTTAAAGGAAATGTAGGCCATACCTGTTTCTTGGAATTTCTAAGGGTTTTGGATGTCCCTTCTGTTGTTATCTGGTAGGCCAATTCCCGAGCTAATAACTTATCGATGGGAAGGACATGGGGTTTTGTAAGGAAACCAAAAAGCCTTATATAAGTGAATTTGTCTTCTCCGAACCAATTAGCTAGTGCAGTCAAGTCGATCCCTGCTTCTTTGGAAATCCTGGGGGCAGGCTTATCAAAAATAGCATAGTAGGCAGGGAACATAAAACCATTGCAAATTTTATATAAATGATCTTTGTAGTGAGCCTTCCATAACATTTGATGATAAATATGGATTGGCTTAGGGTCTTGGGGAGTCCATCTCCATTCAAGTACTGGATATTCAGAGTTAAAACAAAGAGTATCCATAATATAAGCACTGTAATAAAAAGGGGGAATGGTCTTGGTAGTTTTACGTGAATTTGATCTGAATTTGAGAATTGTTGTGGCTAATTTTTCGGACAAAATGTTTTCCCAATCCATCACTTAACTATTGACTGCTGCCTCCATTAGAAGGACCATTTCAATGGTGAACTTAGCAGAGTCATGTATTCCCCACATTCTACACATCATAGCCCCGGCATAACAGTAAGGAGAAGCCAATGAGTCCACAGAGTACTTACCTGATGATTCGTGTTTGTGCTTCTCGGGATTATGTCTCCACTGCTTAATCGAGGCTGATTCTGACTCGTTTTCATTTGCAAATTTTTCAAGGAAGGCTTTGTTGTACAACGTTTCAGGCTCAGGTAAGTGATACATTTTCCTTAGATCATTAGGCTGGAACGAGCCAAATATCCTCTCATCAACTAAGCAAAATGTTCTGATCGAAACTGGAATTTCCTCTACCACACATCTCACTACGTCATTATATGGGAGGATTTTTTCTCGTGCTGCTATTATGTGCAAATATGAACATGCTAAATCTTTGAGGGATGCTTCTAATTTGTTACTTGAGTCGCTTGTGGCTTCTTTTGATATTTCCTCATGCTCCTTTGCTTCTATTAGATTGTAGATGCTCTCTCAGCTAGTATTTCCAAGACTGAGGCACGTAATGTTTGAGATTAACCCCTTTTTGCTTGGTCCGAGATCCTTGGCTGGCTGCACTACTGTTGTAGGAGCCGCTGCTACATATTTATTTGATTTCTTTCCCATTTGTTTCAAATTTTTGATTTCAGCGGAGTTCTGCACAAGCGATTAGAAAAATTGTGATATAGAGAAACGCTACTATAGACCAATATGATAATGGAAAAGAGTTACGTCGATCAGTAGGTGATAATAGATTACAGTAAGATTGTTGCAGATAAAATGTAAATAAAATAGCTACCCTTAACTACTTCATTGTTTAGCCATTTAACCTGTCAATCATGGTAAAGGAGGTTTTAAATGTCCATCATGTCATTTATATGCCGAATTATTCATTCAAGCATGGCTTAGATTTCTCATATGGATAATCAGTGATAATTCGCAAATCAACGAGCGGTAACGTGAAAGGAAAGACTTTAATGTTTTTTTCAAACATCTCCAATTACCGAAAGGTGATTCATGCAAACCTTTTAAATATGCTCTCGAGATATGCGCCTCATTAATGCATAGCAATCGGGGATGGATTCAGGTTTTATAACTGTGTCAATGCGATTTCGTCGATCGCCGATTGCTGATGGCGATGTGCTTTATTGCATCGGAGAAATTGAGAGGCTTTGTTATATTGCTGCTTTGGCATTTACCTTTTCCGATATCCAATTGCGATATGCTTTTCGGATCGGAGAGAATGAATGTATCCTTAGGCATGCTTCCTTTGTTATTGCGATATGCAATCTTGCGATCGCTTTATCGCAATAACGAAGAATTTTATAATATTTTAAAGCCACACTTTATTTCAATTCAAAAGGTTTTTAAAATTTTCATTTACAGTAAGCCTTTTGATAAGGGTTTTTCTTATGATGGGTTAATACCAATCTATTTACACATCTAAGTTTATTTTAAAAGGGACCCATTTCATATAATGATTTTGTATAAAAATTTTATGAAATGGGGGGTTGTTGTACAGCACAACAATTGGCGATTCACTTGGAGAAATAGTTATCTCTAAGAAATTAATTAAAATACTTAAACTTTCTTAATCTGGAAATCTTACATGATAGAGAAAATCTAGTATAACTAGGTAATCATAAATTCTGAACATAATGATAACTATTTTTGCTATTTCCTTCTATTCTTAAAATTAAATACATTCTAAGTTTTAAATAAGCCTTAATTGATTGATAATGATAAAACAAAAGACTTTTCCAACTTAGCTTTTATAATGACTCCTTTGTCATAAGTAGAGTCTCTGCTGCTAGCAAACATTTATAGTCTCGACAGGGTTACCTTTTTAACCATTTTACCATTCATTATTCCATCCATTTCAGAGTATAATTAAGAAGAATGAATCCAAAAGATATGTTTCCATATTTTTTGTATTACTTTTTCCATTTTTGCTTATTTTGTAAGATAAAAAGCCATTGTCCTGGTTTGGTAGCCAGTTGTTGACAATGCCATTCACTGGTTGTAATTTAACTGAACAAGCTAGCTCATGATGAGACCCCTTGTCTTATAATTATAAGCCATTACCCTATTTTGGTATGCAGTATTGGTAATGTCAGTTGAACTATTCCCCTATGATCATGGTAAGCAGGCTTATAATAAGACCTCTTATCTTTTATATCAAATATATTTTAGAATTACACATTGAGTAATTATAAACTTTGATGGATGGGATAAACAATTTTCTCCTTAAGAGAATATGGATGACAGGGTGAGAGTTGAAGATGCTAAGATTGAATCAATTTGCGTTTTGTATTGATAACTGTTTTCAGGCTTTTAAAACTTTAAAATGATTTACAGTATTTCTAATTTTTGAGAAGATTTCCCAAAAATAAAATGAGGTTTTCAGAATCTAATTATACCTAATTTCCTAGAATTTTCTTTTTCCTTTAAGGCTTCCATTTCTTAAAAGTAAATATCAAAACTATTTTTTTTTGAGTAACTTTTTTCAATATAGCAAAGACCAATGGGAAGCTTTTCACAACTTTATTTTCCTAAGATTTTAAATAAAATGAGTTATTCACACAAATTTTGCTGAAAATTGAATATTTACAAAGGGAGAAGGGGTTACCTCCTCAATTGAAGAATTTTTCAAGATAAGGCCGTTGACATGAAGAGAATCTTTCTTTCCTGATAGATCTTACAATATAAATGTAGAAGGACCTATCTTCTCGCTAATTTGAAATGGTCCAAGCCACATTTTCTGGAACTTAGTATGTTTTCCTTTATCCTCATGGGCTTTGTCCCACTTCAAAACTAGATAACCAACTTGCAAAAGTTTTGAGCCGGTTGAAGTTGCATCGAAAGATGACTTAATAATTTGCAGATGTTTTGCATGTATAATTTGGGCTTTCTCCCTTTCTTCTTCTAATTTCAGGATCTGATCATGTCTTAGTTGAATAGAAGATGAGGGACTTTCTTCAATAAACTACACTAAAGCTAGTGATGGAAGTACTAAGTTTGCTGGTATAACAACTTCCTTTCCATACACTAGATTAAATGGAGAAGTGCCTATGGAGGCCTTCTAAGTTATTGGGTCAACCCATAGTGCAAATATCAAAGATTTTTTCCAGTTTTTATGATTCTGCTCGATAGTTCTCTTAATGATTTTGATAAGATTTTTATTGGTGGCTTCTACTAAACCATTACCCCGAGGGTAGTAGTTTGCAGAATACTTCAATTTAAATCCCCTTTTGATAGCAAACTCAAATATAGAATTTCCAGAGAAATAAGATGCATTATAAAAAATAAGAGCGTTTGTGACACTAAACTTGGTAATAATGAATTGATTTATGAATTCAATGATTGCCTCAGAGTTTGTTGTCTTCAAAGGAATTGCTTCAACCCACTTAGTAAAGTAATTGGTAGCTGTAAGGATATACCTATGCTGTTTGGATGAATGTGGAGTGATTTCTCCAATGATGTCCAATCCCCATTGTTCAAAAGGTTGTTCATTGTTAACTGGTTGCAAAGGGAAAGCAGGCTTCCTTTGTCTTCCTCTAGTGGTTTGGCAACTTTGGCATTTCCTTACACATTCATGAGTATCTATGAGCAAGGTGGGCCAGTAATATCCAACATGAATTATTTTGTAAGCTATTGTATCAGCTCCAAAATGTCCCCCTGCTGGTCTATCATGTAGCTCCTGCAAGACCTTTTGAGCTTCAGGTTTTTCTAAGCATCTTAACAAAATTGAATAATAATTTCGTCTAAATAATACATCATCTATAATTATGAAGTTTTTTTCTTTCAATATTACGGCACGTTTATTTTTATAGGAAAGATTAGAATGAGCATATGGATTTTTCAAATAGAAAATCAGATCTGCGTATTGAGATTCAGGATCAGTGATACTTATCTAATTGATTTCTTCTGTATCTTTTGTACCTTCAGGTTCTTGAATATTGGATGCTCCTGCTAACAACCTGTAAAAACCTTGGCCTTTGACAATATTTGCTGGTTTGATTTCCAAGTCATATTCTTGTAATGTTGTGACCCAATTTGCTCTCTTTTCTCCTAATTCCCTTTGAACTAGTAATTGTCTTACTGCTAAAAAATGGACTATAGCTTTTGTGTGAGCTTTTAAGAGAAAGGGTTTGTAGTGTTTAATGGCTTTGTACACAACAAAGGCTTGTTTTTCAACTTCTGAGTAATTAAGTTTAGCACCTTGAAGGTTTGAGTTATAAAATGAGATTGGTGCTTCCAAGTTTTGATCGTTAATTTGTGTCAGCACTGTTGCCTAAGATGAATCAGATGCAAGGATATATAACGTGAAATGATTTGAAAAATTAGGAGTGCTTAAAGCAGGGGCATTTATGATTGATTGTTTGATGGAATCAAATACCTCTTTTTTTGCAGGCCCCCATTTAAACACTGAATTTTTCTTGATCATGGTTTGTAATGGCAAAACAATCTAAGAGAAATCTAGAACAAAACTTTTTACAAAGTTAATTTGACCTAAAAATGACTGTATGGATTTTTTATTATGAGGGAATGGAATATTAGAAATCTCTTTGATTCTATCTGGGTCAATATAAATACCATCCTTTGAAACAATGAAGCCCAAGAGCTTACCTTGATTAAGAGCAAAAAAGGACTTCTTTGGATTGAGTGAGATACCATACCTTCTGCAGCGTTCAAAGATTTGTTTCAGATCATGTAAATGATTTGATCTTTTCTTGGAAAATACAGTGATATCATCTAAATAGACAACTACTGATTTATTGATCAATCCTTTGAATGCTATGTCCATCGCTCTTTGGAATGTAGCTCCAGCATTGATTAGTCCAAAAGGCATTTCTTTGTAGACATAAGTTCCCCACTTGGTTCTAAAAGTAGTTTTGAGTCTGTCATCAGGGTGTACCAAAATTTGGTTATACCCTGAAAAACCATCTAAAAAGGACATTAATTCAGAACCAGCTACTGAATGGAGTGTCTGCTCCATGGTATGTAAAGGGAAGTTATCCTTTTGGCTTGCTTTGTTAAGATTTCTGAAATCGATACAAATTCTAATGTCTCCATTTTTCTTCCTCACTGGCACCATATTGGACACCCAATTTGAATGTCTAACAGGAAAGGTTATCTTAGCTTTCAAGAGTTTGTTTAATTCAACTTTTATTTGACTTTCTAAGTTAGGATGAATCTTCCTTAACTTCTGTTGTACTGGTTTTTGTTCAGAAAGCATTGGAATAGTATGTTGAATGATGGATGTATCGTATGTTTTCAAATCATTATATTTCCAAGCGAAGACATTTTTATATTTATGTAATAATTTAATGAATGCAATTCTTTTTTTTGAAGAATGTCCTAATCCCAAATTAATGTTTTGTGGATTGTCCTTAGTACTAAGGTTTATCAATTCAAATCTCAAAGTAGAACTCTGGAGCTTTGAATTAGTAACCTGTTTAAACCTGTCTTTAATGTCATAAAGATCTTCAAGCTTGACCACTGGTTTAGGTATTGAGTTTTCTTCAAGATTTTCCTTCATTTGAAGGTCATGGTCGCTTTCATCAATAATTTGATCATCATAGGACTTGTTAGAAGTTAAGAAATTTAAAATGTCTTCATCGTCATTGAACACTCGCCAATTAGTGACATTATCAGGAATTGATGGTCTAAAAATTAACTCTACTGAGAATCTGTTTGGGCTGTAATCTTCAGATGGAAGGAGCTTGGAGGCAACATTAGCTAGTAAATTTGCTGCTGCATTATGGGACCTAGGCATGGGAGAAATATTGAATGCTAAAAATTGAAATATAAGGTCCTGTACCAAATACTGATAGTGTTTAAGGTGTCTAGAAAGGCAATGAATTGTATTCCTGACTTGTTTTATATTTCTAAATCACCAAACACTTTCAAATATTGAAATTTAAGACCGATTGCTTTTAGAGTCCTTGAATTAAGGCTTCATATTCAGTTGTATTGTTTGTGCATTCAAATTCCAATCTGCATGATAACATGGTCTTGTCTCCCTTGAGACTAACTAAAATACATCTTGCTCCTGCACCTTCACTAGATTTAGACCCATCAAAATATAGTGACCAAAACAAAGATTTATCTATAGTTTTATTTATAGTTTCCTCAACAATTTTAACACATCTTGATGTATCTGTTTGTGAAAATTTTTCGATTTGAGATGTGAAATTATTAACTGAGAAAGGTGATGGTTGAGCGGTAAAATTGCCAAAGAATGATTCAGATGAGTAATTCCCCAAAATATTGCTATTGAATGCTATTGGTTGATTTTCTTGTTTGAATTCAGTAACAATATGGGTCATGTGTTTCTCTCGATCAATCTTGATCTGATTTGGCTTTCCTTTATAAGGCAGCCACATATGAGACCAATCGGTGGAAATATAACCATGAAGTTTCTCAGACCAGTCTCTACTGAAAATCAAGCCATAGAATTCAGGTATATCAGCGATTAAAATATCGATTCTCTGAACCACTCTTGGATCAGCTGATAACCTAATCGTGACTGAGTTGATTTCTCCTAAAACCTAGACTTTAGTTCTATCCAACTGGACTATATGAATTGTAGACTTTTGGGGTTCGATGTTTAGTTTGGAACAAACGGAAGCTTGCATTATATTAGAGGAAGCCCCTAAGTCAATCAAATAGTTGTGTAGATTTCTATTATAGATCTTGTAGGTTAAGAGGAAAGGAGGAGTATGAGAATTCGATCTATCTCTGATTAAAACAACATCAGTAGCTTCTACTCTACCAAGAGGTGGTTTATCTGCTTCATTAGCAGCTTTGGATAACACAGCATTTGAAAGAGGAGAAGAAGGTACAACATCTAACTCTTTAAGCAGCAATTTTTGTTGACGTTTGAGTTTACTAAGCTCAAACATAGTGATATTTGCCTTTGTATTCTTCATGTCTTCAATAATGTTGTAGTCCATCGAATCTGTAACTACCAATGTTTTAGATGTTGGAGGTGAATTTGAAGCTGATGGCTGATTTTGGGAAGGTATCGCTGTATATTTCTTTGTGGGAACTTTTTCCTTGGTAGTAGTACCTGCATTCCTTTTCTTTTGAGTTATTTGAACAGGTTCAAGAGTACCCTTACTCCTGGTAGTTACAGGGAAAGCTTCCAGTTCATTTTCTGTATGGGAATTAGGCAAAATAAAGTCCCATATCCCATGGCATTCTACAGTCTCTTCTTCTTCAGGTTCTTCAGATGTTAAAACTGTTTCTTCCTCTTCTTCCTCTTTGGGATCTGACTTTGCATTGGATATAGCATTTGGTGGTTTTGATTTAGGTTTTTTAAAATTTCTAAATGGCTTTTTTGTTGAAGTTTCAGCTACTTGCTTCTTGATTTCTACCATTTCGTTTGACATAGTCTTGAGAACTTTTTGGAGACCCTCCATATCATATGGGTCTTTTGGCATTTTCTTCTTTGAATCATCTTTGAAAGATTTTTTTTTGGATTTTTTGTCTTCAAGTGCGACCTTCTTTTCTAAAGCAATAATGTGTTTCTCTACAACAAGTGCCTCTTTCATGTTTTCCACTAGAGTGGGTTTTGTAGCTCTATCTACAAAAATAACTATATTTGAATGTAAAGTTGTTATGTACCATTCGCTTCTGATTTTCTCACTCGGTTTAGAGGCAGTTGGAATCTTATTCAAGAGTTTATTAAACCGTGAATTGAACTCTATAGGTTCTTTAGATTATATCCTAAGATTCGAGAGATCATTGATTAACGTTGCTAGAGATCTGTCATCACCATATTTAGTCAAGAATTGTTCTTGAAAAATGTTCCAACTTGTAATGGATCCTGAGGGCAAGGAAAAATACCAAGACCCAGCTAATCCTTGTAAGGTATAAGGGAAAATCCTAACAACAACATCCTCCTCTAACACTCCTTTTAAATTAACTGCCAACATAAAGTTGTTAATATGCTCATCGGCTTGTATTCCTGCATCTGGATTAAATTTCGGCAACCATTTTTCAGGATGTGCTGGCAATGGATGTAATGGTGCAGGCATCATGACTACACCAGGATTATTCCATGTATTCTGAGCATTGTAGAACTAATACTAGATGATATTGTTGATGAAGTTCCAAATGTTTGGGAAGGAGAAGATATTGAAGTTTGAGGTGGTTGAGATGTTGAATTTCCTGATCCCTGTTGAACAACAATGTGTAATGGAGGAGTAGGTGGTTGAGTTCGCACTGGAGAAGGTGAAATAGAGGATGATTATAAGATAGTCTCACTATCATATCCTTCAATTGTATTTCTTTCCCTTTTCCTTTTAGGTAAAGGCAACTCAATAGGTTCAATACCAAGCTTCCCACTTTGAAGTTTGGTGAGGTGGAATGAATTGTGAAGTCTCACTGCCTTGAGATATCTCAGATTTCTGTGGTGATATTGAAAAGCCTTGAAGTTTATGGATAAGATACTAAACTTTAGGAGATTCTGGAGTTAATCGTTCTGGGATATGTTGGGGTTGAGTATTGGTAGTTGTCTCCTCTTCTTCTCGTTTGAAGGCTGGAGTTCCAACATGAAAAGGAGAGGTCGGAGGTGAGGTGGAGGGAGATTTACTTTCAGAATGGGTTGTAGGTTTGGGTTTGCTTGCCATTCACAGTTCATGCCCTCCTTCTAGTGCCAAAAATGTTGATTCCAAGAAAATCGTTGCATCAACATCGGGGAAAACCACTTGGTCCAGACCTTAAAGGCAACTCCTTTTCCATTTGGTATGGTGGCTCTGACTGAATATAATGGGACCAGTTTCCCAATGATTTGTAAATAATATGGATAAGTGGTTGATTTTCTATTATCTAATGATAATGGATGGATGATTTATTCTACAATGCAAAATTATAAACAACTAATCTATCCCAGGATATTACCACTTTAATGCAACTTTTGATGATCTTTATCTACAAATAGGCATATAGCTGACTCCATTGATAAACAAAGACATTCATTTATATGATAATTAATTTGTTCAAGTAGTTTAACAAAGTAATCATTTAAAACATTATTACACTATTCTTCATATATCATTGACATAAATATGATTGAAAGAATAACATTCATTAAACATTCAATAGTGACAAGTATAAGGACTATTGTTAAAACACATACATATATCCAATGATAGCAAGATTGAATAAATGTTGATTCATATAAAAGAATGGAGCAAAGACATAGATAATAGTACCATATGTAATTTGGATCCCTCCCGATATCAATCGCATTCAGATTCCATCTTCTAACTTAGAAATACTCTCACAAAAAGCAGTAGTGCATATCTCATCAAAGTATTCTTCATTAAAATTCAAAATATAGGCTCAGTCTTCATAAAAAAATATATCAGAAGCACAATAGTGTGACCTCCCGATCCAATTTTTATACAAAAATTAAGGACCATTTCTAAAGACATGAAAGGGTCTATAAATACTATCTAAGCTAACTGATTATGAAATAAAAATGCTATTAGGTGGTATAACCAAATCATGAAAATCGCCTTGAAATAGGCCTGCTTGCAGTTAGTAGAATGATTCACTATTTTGGTTGATAATCCTTTGGCTTGAGCTAGCAGATAGCAAGCATTGGTTGCAATTTTGGAGGGTGACTCAGACGTGAATTCAGTTGGGTTGAATATGTAGCATCTTGAATTTCGGAAATCATGTAACCGATCGCACCAGTTAAGCATTTCAGTGCTGCCCTTTGACTATATGGTTTAACTAGGAAGAACCAAAAGGTGTCCCAAGTTAAACTTTGGATGCCTGCTATTAATCTCTCCTTCTGTTCTAAATCCTGTTTGCATGATTGTTCCAATGCTTTGGCTGATGGTAGTTTACCTGGAGTGCACTGTGAAATTAGATTAGACAGATAAAGAGTATCATTAATTAACTCAATCAAATTAACGGTTGCCAATCTACATCTTGAATTTTCCCTTTCTGCTTTCATCAATTGTGATTGCCATTCTAAGAAAAGAATTTCCTTGTGTGATTCTAGAATTTTAGGCAGATTTGCAGCTTGCCCTTCACTGGTTTCTTGCTAGGCAAGAAAATTTGTTAATGTCTCATCGGCCTGTTCCAAATTCTGTCTTGCATCAACTGATTTTTCAATCATTGATGAAGAAATCTCACAGAGGGGCTCAGCAAGGGAAATATTATGACATAGTAAATTTAACTGTTTAATCAATGCCTTACTGATATGGAAAGCTTCGGACCTAAACTCTGCTGGTTGAGGAAAACTCTTGAACTTTTCTATTTGTTGTGATAGTTGAGTGATTTACTCATTTTTTGTTTTGCTTATTTGTTCATTCATTGTCTTTAGCTTGGCCAATGCTAAGGATAACTCCTTTTGTTTCTGTACCGCACTTTGGTCTATCCTCTACTTCTCCTTGAGTAATTGCTCATTTAGTTGGTTGTTTACTTGTTGTTGTGCTGCTAACTACTGTTCTAATTTCTCTATTCTCTATCGTCTTTCGAATACCTGTGCCTCCAATGAAACAATTGTCTGGTCTTTTTCCTTGAGTAAATTGCTCACTTTTGATGCTTTATCCATAGTGGCTACCGAGTAAGCCCCAGCATATTGAGATATTTTTGTGAGGTCTTCAGAAGGATTGAATTCTTCTTTCCATACCACATTAGCCATCTCTGTTTGTGCAGGTAAAAGGGAAGATTGATCAATCCTTCTCTTTTTCCTTTGTCTTTTTACTACATCCCTATGCTTAGGGCTGTAAAAGACATCTAAAGGTGGTATTTCTTCTATATGAAAAACAATTTCATCCAATAAATCCTTAGGAATTATCTCTACATCTTTACTTATGGGCAGGTTGTTGGTTCCTTCAGTTGGAACCGTATTTGTTGTTGTCTTGTGATCAATTGTCACTTCAGGCGTGCTAAAACCCTGTGAATTCTCAGGATTGCTTATAATGGAATCAAACTGTTGCCATTCTTTAAGGAGCTTGGGATCAATCCGAGTATCTATATCCATGTGTTCACTGCCCTTTCCCTGTTCTTTCTCCTGTTCTGGCGCTTTTCCTTTTTTTTCCATAGCAGGAGATCTGTCAACAGTTTGCTGTTCAGGCTCGCTTAATTGGATTGCTGGGGTGGTGGCTAATAAGTCTAGAGGCAGAGTTTGCAACCTCTGTTCTCTAAGCCTATTAAACGCTACCAGCCCTTCATCTTGATACTTGATCCTGACCAATGTTTTTACCTGAAATAATGATTCTGCTGAGGAAAATAGGTCATCAAAGTCATCCTTTTCATGATCAAACTTTGCAAGTTTGGCTTGTTCAAGAACATTATAGGCAACTTTTCTTGGATTATATTGTCTATTGGGAATTGTTGCTAGATTGACAATTTTTATTTTTTATGTCTCCTTTTATGCATGCTTGTAATCATGGAGAGTGAAAACATCGCATCTTAAGGAAATGTAGGCCATACCTGTTTCTTGGAATTTCTAAGGGTTTTGGATGTCCCTTCTGTTATTATCTGGTAGGCCAATTCCCGAGCTAGTAACTTATCAGGCACATACAGGGGAAGGACATGGGGTTTTGTAAGGCTACCAAAAAGCCTTATATAAGTGAGTTTGTCTTCTCTGAACCAATTAGCTACTGTAGTCAAGTAGATCCCCGCTTCTTCGGAAATCTTGGGGGCAGGCTTATCAAAAATAACATAATAGACAGGCAACATAAAACCATTGCAAATTTTGTACAAATTATCTTTGTAGTGAGCCTTCCATAACATTTGATGATAAATATGGATTGGATTAGGGTCTTGGGGAGTCCATCTCCATCCGAGTACCGAATATTCAGAGCTAAAACAAAGAGTATCCATAATATAAGCACTGTAATAAAAAGGGGGAATGGTCCTGGTTGTTTTAAGTGAATTTGATCTGAATTCGAGAATTGTTGTGGCTAATTTGATAAAATGTTTGCCCAATCCATCAATTAACTATTGACTGTTGCCTCCATTAGAGGGACCATTTGAATCATGAACTTAGCAAAGTCATGTATTCCCCACATTCTACACATCATAGCCCCAACATTATAGTAAGGAGAAGCCAATGAGTCCACAGAGTACTTACCTAATGATTCATGTTTGTGCTTCTCAGGATTATGTCTCCACTGCTTAATCAGGGCCGATGCTGACTCGTTTTCATTTACAAATTTTTCAAGGAAGGCTTTGTTGTACCACTTTTCAAGCTCAGGTAAGTGATATATTTTCCTTAGATCATCAAGTTGGAATGAGCCAAATATCCTCCCGTCAACTGTGCAAAA
>APFE030432467.1:133604-162095 GCA_000404065.3 Pinus taeda | reverse complement strand
CCATTTCTGGTTGTAAGCATATTTCAGTATTTTCCATTAATGAAATGAAGTATTATTTCCACTGCATCTTTGTGTATATGGTTATCTCTGTATTTTATTGCGTTCGTGTTTAAATCCGGATCAATGGACCCTGGAAAAATTAGAAAGCACAAGCTCCATTTTGTCCACTCTTTTGCAGTACAACAATAAATGGAAATTTTTCTACGAATGGTCCTCAGAGATAAGCATGTAGAGAACTATAAATTTTTGTTGAAATATCTACTATAGCTTGCATGATATTGTATCCTGCCTTACAAGGATTGAGAAATATGCGCTTTTGACTTTGATATTGACTTAGAGGAGCTCAATGAAAATCTTGTTGTCATCAATTCTCCCTTACTCGTTGCTTCTTCTCCTTATGGGAATTGCTCACCCTATCTCTTATCATATTCTCAGATTGAAGCGACAATGACCTTTTTAGCACTCTCTATTTTTAGGTGGAAGTTGATGTGAACTTGTGCTGACGATTGTTGTTCCATTAGGCAGCTAAATGGTCAACACTTATAATTTTGGTTCCATGTTGAACGAATCTTGTTTTTTTTTTTCACTATGGCTCAACTTATGCTATATTTCCTAGTAATTTGACAAATGTGTTGGTGATAAGCATGATTTAATTGGGCTCATATAGTTTGGCTTTTGTTTGTTTCATGTCTGAGTGGTGTCTGTATCGAAATTAAACTAGTTGTATTGATGGGTTTTTTGGTACACCTAGATGAAGCTCTTGTCTCCCAATGTTGTCTTTTGTGATATCAAAAACTCTTTGTGCTCAATATAATACGTTTTTATACAAATAGAAACCATTCAAAGAAGCTTATATATATAAGGGGAAATGAAATGTCTTATCTAATCTTCTTAGGTAAACATTTTGAATTGGCCAAATTATTAAAAAAGAAAATAAAATTGAATTAAAATAGTCAGTTTATTATTGCAAACTTTTAGGCTTTAGGTTCTGGCAACTTATAGTTTTTCCAATAGTATTCTTATATATACTAGCTCAAATCTATTTTAAGCATCTACCAAACAATGAAAGACAAAATACTTTAATCCCTCTAAAAATATAGTAAATTTAGAATTAAGATAAATCTAAACTATTCTAAACTAGTAAATTTAGAATTAAGATAAATCTAAACTATTTTGAACTAATAAATTTAGAATTAAGATAAATCTAAACTATTCTGAACTACTTCGTGAACTAATTAATATGATAAACATTTTTTATATAAAACTGAAATGGAACTAAACCATTATCATCAACATATTATTTTTCAAAATCATTACGACTATGGTTATGGAATTGTTACTCACCGCAGAACTCTTCATCAAGCTTTTTATGGCCTTGCAAATGAAGGCAAACATCAGAAAGCGATGAGAAATCATGGAAACAATTTTCTTTAATACCCTTTTTTTTATTGAGTCGAAAAATAATGCAAACATCGGAAAACACGATGTGAAACCATGGAGACAATTTTCTTTAATAGGCACGTTATATGATGTTCAAAATCAGCCCACTTAAATTCGATTACCCCATCACCCAAGATCATACAACTAAACAATCCCAACAAACAAAACAAAAAGAAAAAACACGTGTGAAACATCACAAAATAATTCTCGTAAACACACTCCTGTCCATCGTGGGCCACAAATATTGTCGGCTTGAAAGTTTCCACTAAAATTGTGTTTAATTATGTTTCGTATTTATAATTTTCCCTTATTCGACACTTATGCGATTAAAGATTATTCTATCATTTTTTATTTTACCAATCTCTGACGGGCAAGTCCGGCGGGAAATATAGCCGCACGTTCATCATCTTGTTCAGACGACTCTAAATATATCGATCATGGAGTTACGAGCTCAGATTAACTTCCAAACTGACAAGGGCAAGGCGATATTCAACGAAACATGTGGCTTCGATAAAATAAATGGTGAAAGAACTGCATCTGTGGAGAGTTTAAAATCAGAAAATTCGCATATTGCACAAAGTAGCAATTTTCAAATTAAGAGCCTTAGAGAGATACAAGTAGTTGAAGTAGATGAAGATATCGAATGTGAATGTTGCTTTTGGGAATATCAAATTGAAAATATTGTACAGTGTCAAAATGGGCATCAGTTCTGTTTTAAATGTATAGGGAAGCGACTTGACCAAATCATTTACGGAGGTCTCAAAGCGGCTGATCATCTATCTTGCATGACTATCGATCCATGCAACGCGTCAATTCGTTTATCAGAGATTAAGAGAGTTCTTCCAAATGATGTTATTGAAAGATATGAATATCGGCAGGCCCAACAAGCAATAGTTGAAGCCAAAATTGAAGACTTGGTTTATTGCCCATTCTGTAACATTCCATATGAAATAGACAAGTGTGCACAAGTTTTGGATTGTCCAAACCCTAAATGTTTAGTTGCTTCATGCCTCCAGTGCAAGAAGTTGAGTCACTTACCATTACGCTGTGAAGAGGTTGAGCAAAAATCTGAGACATCTCTTCGTACGAAAGTTGAAGAGATGATGGCAAAAGCTGTGATAAGAGAATGTAATATTTGCAAAGCGGAGTTAATCAAGACGTTTGGATGCAATAAAGTTAACTGTAGGTGTGGAAATGCAATGTGCTACGTTTGCAGACAGGGAATTTCGTGCGTAGGCTTTGATCATTTTTGTCGCTGTGGTGAATATAAAGGAGAACCAGGGAAACCATGTAAAATGTGCAACAAGTGTAGTTTGATAGAGATTGAGATAGAAGATAATGAGGCTCTGGCTGCTAGGGATGAAGGATTGAAAGAATTGGTATACAAGAAACCTGAGTTGCTTGAAGTGCAAATTGGACGTCCCCTCAAAAGACGAAGACTACTGCCACCCTCAGAGGACTAGGGGCACCATATGCAACGTTTTCCTCCATACGGAAACCTGGCGTTACCACCACCGGTACCTCTGCAGCAATCCTTCCTACTTGGTGATCACCTTGGAAGCATGGCCGTAGCACCACAGGTACCTCCGCCGCAATCCTTCGGCCTTGTTGATCAGTTTGGAAATATGGCCGTACCTCCACCGCTAGCTCTTCCGTATTTCAGATTTGGTAATGGTGATGAGCCTGTAAACATGGCTGCACCTCCGTCACCTCAACCATATTTATTCATTTTTGGTGATGGTCATCAGCCTCCAAACATGGATTTCCAAACTCAGCAAGATGATGGTCATGTAGAAGGTGACAATGGTGATGAGCTTGTAAACATGGCCGCACCTCCGTCACCTCAACCATATTTCTCCTTTTTTGGTGATAGTGATCAGCCTGCAAACATGGATTTCCAACATCAGCAAGATGATGGCCGTCTAGAAGGTGACAACAGTGAAGAACTAGAAGAAGATGAATTAAGTCTACAGTATATTTAGAAGGAATATTATTAAGTGGGAATGCTTTTTCTATGTGATGTAATTTTGAAAACAACGCACATGTTCGTTTGGCGCCATGTTAAAGCGTATCATGTCTTCTGATAGTACACGCGTTTAATGTATCTGTTGATTACTAGTAGTCACACGGTATATGTTCAACTTATTAATTGTTTACCATTTGATATACATGGTTCGACCACTAACTATATGAAATTTGTACCAATATATTAATATTGGTGGAACATATTTCTAATTCAAAATTTATGTTTATAGATCCCATGAACCTTTGATTATTTTGAAGCAATTCTCACTTTCACTCTGCCGTGCAAATTTAGAATGAATGTAGCTCAATGGCAATTTATTTAGAAACCTCTTTCAAACTAAATTTGGTTGGAAAATTATGCTCGGGAGTCTCGATATAGAGTCTTGTCCAAATCTCGATATACAGTGCTGTCCAAAGTTGCTAGAAACGTGATGTTATTGAAATACAAAATAGGCACTATCATCAATGAAAATCAAAATCAGTTAAATAAACTACATATAAAACAAGGAAACAATTAACTCTAAACATGCTATGGCAGCTAGCTAACAGTGAGATAATTCTGTCAACAGTTTTTCAACTGCCAGTGAATCCTCGGCTGAGAGTTCTCTTGAGATCAGTTGTGCTAAAGTGAGAAATTGAATTGTTGATGGCATTGAATTACCATAAATAATTCAATGCCATCAACATCAAGCGATTTTGCTGTGGAGTGTAAACATTAGTGAGATGTCGTCTTATGTCATTTTCACTGCAATAGGTTTTGAATTCATTTGAAGTGAATTCTCCCCCATTATATGTCCTGAGAGTACCTATCTTTTCTTTTACTTCATTTTCAACAAGTTGGCGAAAAATTTTAAACTTATCAAATGCTTCTGACTTTTTCTTCAAAAACTAAACCCAAGTCATTCTGCTGAAATCATCAATGAATAGCAAGAAATATTTGCAACCACCAAATGAAGTTTGTAGTGGACCACAAACATCACTATGAACTAGTTGTAGCCGTCTATTTTCACGCCATGAACTTGTTGGAAAACTTTCTCGATTTTGTTTGCCATAAATGCAAGCTTCACATTTTGCATTTTCCCTGTTGAATGTGGGAAGTCCTTTAACCATTCCTTGTTTCTGCAATTGAGAAAGACTGTCAAAATTCAAATGTCCATATCTTACATGCCATAGTCTCATAGGTGAAATACCTGTAGTCACTGCCCCTGCAAAATTAGAATGCCTTGGAATAACAGTCCCTTTCATCCGTAACAGTTTTCCATCCTCATAACCTGTCATGACTGTTTTCAAGTTTTGTTTCACTGAATTAATCTTCACTAAACCATCTTCCATAATCACCTAATGTCCTGCTTGTCGAATCGTGACTAAAGAGAGCAAATTTTTCTTGAAACTCGGTACATACCATACATTGGAAATCATTTTTTCTCGAATATCAAGGAGAAAACCTTTTGCTACTCCTTTTCCATAAGGAGTATGTTTTGTATCATCAGCAAGAAAAATTGAATTAAGTTGGCATTCTTGAAAATTCCAGAAAAAAATCATGTCGACAAGTCATGTGGTGAGTTCCCCCGGAATCCAAGATCCAGGCATCTTCGTAGTCACTTCTAAGATGGGATGAAATTTGGGATGTTGGTGAGGAAGTAAAAACATATTCTGAGTTATCTTCATCTTGATCATTTGCAAATTGTGCTGAATGCTGCTGAAACTTAGGAATTTTATTAAGTGATGTTCGACAATCTTCAACATAATTACGAACTTTGTTACATCTTCGACACACAATTTGACTTAAGTCTCTTCCTCTTACTGAAGATTGTCCTCTGCCGCTTCTTTGACCTCTATTTTGAGATTGTCCTCTACCTTGATTATTATATCCTTGTCCTTGAAAACTGCCTTTTCCTTGGTTGTTTCCTCTACCTTGAAAATTATTTCTTCCTCCTCTGTTAAAATTGTTGCCTCTGCTTTGGCTTCGACCTCGATTATGTGTTGCTTGATTCTGATTCCCTCTACCTCTTCCTCGAGAACTATCTCTTGATGACTTACTAATGCTGGCCTCTGTGAGAAAAACATCTTCACCAACTTTCTTCTTCTTCCCAAAAGTTTTATCATGTTGACTCAACATTTCACAAAGCTCATCAAACTTTAGTTTCTCTAATTTCTCAGTTACTTGTAGAGTCTCTAAAAAATGCGTATAGGAAGAAGGAAGCCCAGCAATTACAGCTGTGACCATAAAGCTATCATCAATTGCGGGAAAAACAGCATTAATAATTTCTTGCTTGATATTCTTAAGTCTTGAGAGATATTCAAGAACATCACCGCCTTCAGTTAATTTTTTTTTTGCAACAATTTTAATTGTAGATCGACTTTCTTTGATTCAGGCTGAGTATCAAAGAGGTCTTTAAAAAATTTCAAGGCAGACCATGCATCTGTAGCATTTTCTATATGGACATTCATTTCATCATTCACAGACGATTTAATAAGAGCTAAGGCTTTAGCATTCTTGATTTCCCATTTTTCCAGTGCATCTGCATTTGTGGGTTTATTCGGCTTAACATCTCCATCACATATTCCCTGCCATAATTCATTATAAATGAGTGTGCTTTCGATGAGACGATGTTATGTTTTATAAGATTTGGTGCCTTCTAGTTTGTCGGAATCACAAAACAAAATAATCAACTTAGACATTTTTAGCGTTTAAGAGACGCACCAAGAAGCAGAACAGAAAGTACAAGATAGTCAGCACAACACACCAGGCAAAAAACACGATCTAGCGGGGCTTGGCCTTGACCCTCGAATAGTCGTCAAAATAGGAGAATATTGACTGAGCTTTGCACTTGGCTCTAGTCAATTTCTCAAATTTTTACAAGGCAACTTTCAAAATTTGACCTTTTACAATGGTAAAAAAGAAATTAACCCCCTTCAAGGTAAAATTACTTTGAGTTACAATGTGATCATCCAAAATAAAAAAACTTCTTAAAAACAAATTACCCAACACACCTTATCTCTCCAATTTACAAATGAAACTCCTTATTACTCCAAAACAAAAGAAAATTTCAAAACATCACCCTTATTACTCCATTACAAGGTTTTTTTAAAAAAAATACTCTTAAAACCTCACTCATCACTCTATTACAAAGCTTTTAAAGCAAACCTTATTTCTCCCAAAGAAAAATCACTTATTACGCAAGTAAAATATACCTTCCAAATTACATATAAATTGTCAAAAAGCCAAAGCACTCTCAACAGCATTCGGAGAACTGAAGGCAGGAGTCCAAGACTGCTTAGTTACGAGTTTCTGAACATCTACCAAGCAATCCATCTCTTGTTTCTTGAAGTACCCTGGGAACATGGCAGAGGACCAAAAGCAAGTAAATTTAAGTGAAGTACCAAGACTTTTTCATGAAATGGACTTGTTACTTGCTGAGATTTTGAAGATAGGAAATGGTGAATCGTCAAAGAAACCGGACTTGAGTCCTAAATTGGATCACCTTCTTATCCGGGCAATTGATGATCTACACCAAATTAAAATTGAAGTGATCCGGGAAAAAATGAGGCCACATGCTAGATATCCTGTAAAAGCTCTAAAGCAAACCGGCATAGTGTAAATGTAAAAGCCCCGGTGTTCTACAATCAGTTGAGACTGTAGCTCAGCCCCGGTGTTGTGCAATCAGTTGAGACTGTAGCTCAGACACTGGGCGGGACGAACAGCACTCGAAAATGGCCGCGGTGGGGTGCGTATTTCGCCTCTGCCATTGCGATTCCTTGTCGTTCAGTAGTCCACCTCGTCTTCCTGCGCTTCACAGATTTCTCGGTCTCGGTGTTCTTTACACAACACTAAATAGATAAGTTGGATTTCTCTCCACGCTGTCCCAAACAGTCAACAGGGCAACACGAGTTTGGATTCAAACAATTTGCAGCTCTCCACGCTGTTCAAACTAAATCAATGCTATTTGAAACATAACAATTTTCATTTGAATTCCAACGGAGATTTAAAACATAGCTCTGCACCCTCTTACATTCAACTTACAAATTTGAATTGGTTTTCAATAGCCTAAAAAAAATTTGATTTTCAGATTTGAAAAATCTAAATCAATAAAAATTTTCTCTTTTCAACAAAATTTTGACAAATTTCATACCAATTGCTGAGAAATTCAATGGAGTTTTGCACAAACTTGTAGGGCTGGAATCTCCTCTTCACATTCACTGCAGCATTACTGGAGTTCTGATACCACAATAATGGCATAAGTGTCCTCAGACACGTAATTTTATTAATCAGAAAAAAACAATTACATAATTGATTTTGCAAGAGTTTACACCCGAACAACCAAACACTCTTGCAATGAGCTATTTATAAGCTCCATGTCCTAACTACCTCTAATTATGGATCACTTCTTAAATAACAAGTGTCCATTTACATTAAATGCTAGTCAAACCAACTAGCTAACTAATCTCCTAAAATAGAGCCTAAGATACGACACATTTGGAGAGCCATATCTTGTTACAACAATATACTAATTTGTAATTGTCTCCATTAATTAATCATTTTAGAATAATAATTATTACTTTAATTTCTTAAATTAATAATTATTTTATTTCAATTTTATAACCTATGATAATAAATTATTTTTGGATCATCTAACAATAAAAATGATGCCCAAAAGAAAAATCAGAAAACCATATCAACACAATTTTCAAACTTTAAGCTATGGAGCGATGTCGAACATGACGCTAGCTTATGTTTTATGCAAATGTAATGTCCCAAAAACAACTTTTGCATTATTTCGTTAATTTTTCCTAAAAATATCATGATAATACACCAAGTTATACAAGAGGGAGAAATTACTAGTATTGTTGGTTTCAAGTTAATGGCAGTGTGGAAGGTTAATGCTCCCTATGTGTTTCTTGGCATGTGCTTAATTCTAGCATGTGTCCTTTTACTAACACCTACTCGTGTTGGTGTAATGGCCATGTTGTCTCCAACAAGTATAAAACCTTGAAATTAATCTCTATTGCTACTCTCCAATTACTGCTCAATTGCTGCGAGTTGGATCTGGCTTCTCAAATTGCAACCGTACTGATGCCCAAATTGAGAATCTCCATGATCTTCACTCCAATCTTCGGATCTGTTGTACATTTGATCTCCAATAACATTGTTGAAGTTTCATGAAATTTTTGGGTGAAATATCCTCGATGGTGGGTTCGGTTTTTGTCGTTTTCATCCAATTCACAAGAAATTGTTTTACTGTGGGCATTCCATTATGCCATCTAACACCACTTGCATCTCTCCCTTGGATCATCGATCTGTTTATTCATAGTTTAGGCCACCATTATATAAGTATGTTATAATAAAATTCATCATTTATTGTTATAAAATTTGGAGCTAGTACAATGGCCGTTACAAACTCCAACAATTAAAATAACACTCCCTAGAGTATTTTTAGCTAGAAAGCAAAGAATAAAAACGAGTCTTATACAAAAACTCTTGAAATCAGATTAAAGTGCAAAGAACCAATTCTCTACCTCCCTCTCCTTGTGCAAATCCTTTATCTGCTCCAATTATATGATAGCATTCACATCCTTTGGAAAGGCCCTTTGATCCAAGGAAGCATTATAGCCCCAAACACCAATTATAAGTGATTTCACGAATTGTTATTGGTACTCACTTATTTCGAAGTCATTAAAGGTTTTTTTTGAAATTTTTAGAAATCTCATCAAACCCCTTCATTTTGTAGCAAGAGTGACAATGTTGTACATAATCTCAATCATCCTCTACTCAACTTTGCATGACATCAATAATCAACATACTTGGACTATAACTATATAATGCACATAGCAGTGCTACGACATACCAATATAACCATTCAACCAACAGATGCAACCTCACATTGCACACAATAATACTCTACCCTAATAGATAAATCTGGTTATAGAAAATAATTTGGGCTCCATTAAATAAATTAAGCTCCAGAAAATAAATTAGGCTCTAAAAATAATTTATGTTTTGCAAGAGAAATTTGGCACAAGAAGTTATATTTGGCCCACAAAAAAATTTCGGCCTAGAAAAATAGACTAAATAATTAGTTCACACTGCCCATATATTATGATGTTTTCGTTAAATATGAAATGGTGTTTCTACCCTGAATACTACCCCAAAAATTCTGAGAATTTAATTTGAGGCTTCTCAAACCAAACCCATAAAACTTATAAATGGTTCGACTTGTCTCCAAGCTAATATCAAGCCCACTAAGTGGTTTGAATTACCCAGTTTTCTCATAAAATCACTATTGAAGAATTTTGTTTTTCATCTCTAATAATGTCCAAAAACTTCAAAAATCTTAACCACGAACTCTGCTCATAAAACCGAGAAAAATCTTGGGAAGATTCTAGCAACTCCAGAAAGCCCCCATTTAGTGCGATTTTCCTAGTGCTAATTTAAAATTTTCTTTGATGGATTTTTTCAAGTAATTTATGAGGAAACATATATTTGATCACTTTGAGAGCAATATTATAAAATTCGAGGGAAATATTAGTGTGATAAAAAAAATACAACAAATATATCAATTCAAGAACCCTGGTATTATCCTAAAGATTACCTAGCAACTAATGGCTCAACAACACATAAAATTCTAACCCCAATAATGAATAATTCATCTCTAATTTAGTGTTTGAGATGATAATCCGTGCCTCCTTTTGGGAATAATTAATTTGGCCTTCAAGTATTGATGATTAAACTTGACCCCAATAGATAATGTCAGCACAATAGATAAATTCACGTTTTGGCCTTGTAAACAAATGAATTTTGGCCCAACAAATCAACTTGTTATTTTTTTCTTAGCTCTCCCAAATTCTCTATCTCCAGCGACTGCAATAATTATTCTCTAATAAATAGATTGAAAAATTTAATCCACAATCTTATTTTCCAATAACCATATGGACATATATCAACCTTTATTTTAAACCCCAGTTGGGAAAAATTTAGGCTCCAAATTGATAAGAATCTCGTTCTCCAACAAATTATCGTAACAATGGTTAATTCAAAATTAACCTACAGAATATTAAACTCTAGAAAATAGAATTTGACACTAAAATAAAACCTTGAACAATCTATAATTGAAATTGAAACCCTCTAGGCTATCAAGAATAACCAACTCGGATACCACTATATTGTCCCAAATACAATTTATTGTAGAAATTGTCCTCAAAAAATTATGAGGTTAATTTTTCTCAAAAATATCATGAGAATCTGATGCAGGAGCATCAAGACCTTCTTCTCCATTTGTAAATATGAGGTGTGATAATGTTAAATTGTAAATATGGGGTGTGATGATTTTTAATATTTTATTAATTAATTTTAATTAAATAGGAGGAGGTGAGGATTTATGTAAATATCCTTTTGTTAATAAAAGGATATGAGGAAATTTAATGAATTGAAATATTTTAGGGATAAAGAGATATCCTTTAGGGATGTTGAGGAATTTAGGGGTTTGTTGAGGATTTTAAGAGATTGAGCATTTAATTAAATGTTTTTTTTTAAATTGTATAAATAGGAGGGATTTTTGTGAGAAAAGGAGATATTAGAGATGAGAGATTGAGAGTAGGTTTGGGGCAGCAAGGCTGGAAGCCTTCAGAGTTTGTAAAAGGCCATCAGCATTGAATATCTGGCCAAAGATAAGTTTGTAAGTAGTCTCCTTTTTTGTTATGTAAACAATGTTTCAGACATATCTATATATATATATTATTGATTGAATGAGAAAGGCATGAAATTGGTACTGACTGGATTGTTCCTTGAGTTCATTGGTTTTATGTATGGATAGAGGTTCAGTTAAATCTTGAAATGAATGGTTCTTATTTAAGGCGCAGTTGCTGTGTGTATTGATTATAGAAATAGATCCCATAACCATTATCCACCATTCGCGAAGCACACCTCTTGTGGCCCTAACGGATCTGCGTTTGCCGAAGTTATAATTCCGTCGGAAATTACTTCGTCAGGGCTTCTGTTCATTAGCAGTAAGCAAGGAATTGTACTGAGGTTTTGAATGGAGACAATGGTTAACTCCATCGAAACTGAACATCAACAGTTCGTTCAACCAGCTTGAATTCCGGTTGACATAGGTGATAAATGATAAAGAGCTGCGGCGGAATTGCATCGACTTTAAGTTGCAGCAAGCTGTGATATACATAAACGCGATATGTTGTATACTGTCCAGAAGAAATCAAAGAACAGCGAGCTATATGTGAGATTCGTCGGTGATAAAGCGGGTGGTATATAATCAAACTTTCAAATGAATTGAATGTGTCGCTGTAGCTTATTAAAACTTCACCATATATTTATATTGTTTATCTCCAGTTTGAAGACTAGAGTAGACATCTCTGATGTTTGATAATGATTAAATTTGCATGAAGTGCGGGTGGTTTCAATTCTGTATGGGTATGCTTATGTTTGACCAATTTTAAGATATGGGTCTACATGTGTTGGCCATGCGAAACTGATATAGCGCGAGAGCGAACGGACATCTCCACCCCATATCTCTTTATTCTGTTGTGAGAACAAATTAAAGAGTTCTTTTGAAAATTCCGAATGCTGGCGATGGTTTTGAGTTTGACAGCATTGTGGATATCGGTTTCTACTCTTAACAACCTGGGGTAATGTAATGAAATTGTTATTATGAATCTGTTTGTCCATAGATATGCGCGCAAAAGAGGATAAAGGTCGGATGTTTACAGCTGTTAGTCCGTGAAGGAACTGTGCTTTCCATATGGTAATACCGGTCCATGCGTATCGACGAGACCGTTTCAGCTGAGCGTAAGTGAATATATGTTCTCTGCATGTTATACATTCGATTTGAATCTTTGTTGCTTACACAGTTTGCTGTATATTTGCTTGTGGTGGAAGCTGAGCCGTAGCAAGGTGAGGTGTATGCGTATATTAGTTAACAAGTTAAAGAGACGTTGCTCAATTCCGGAACAGGAGGCCGTGTAAGCGCATAGGCAGTTGGTTGTTAAGCCATCCCAACCAGATATACATCGACCGGAAGTGTATAGCTGCCGAGATATATCGCTTTGCCATTATAAACCACCGAGCATCTCAGAGCCAGCGCAAGTCTGTACAATAAATATATATGGAGCATTGCCGAATGATATAGCCGTCGATTTGATGAGCAGAGGCATGTATATGTTTATGCCTGGTAAGGAATGTTCATGCATACCGATATAAATTTCAGATGATTTTTAACAATAGCAGTGTGATAAAAGGAAAGGGGAAAATGTGCCATTATGATGCCATTTGCGCACCTGTGTAGAATTATGATATTAAATCACTATATGTTTCTTTCAGAAATTGTTAAGGGCCTGTGGATTAAATAGGCATGGTTTTTATAAATCATGAAGATTCAAGGATCATAAGACCAGTTGTTACATGCATAGTGATCAGAGATCCTGGAAGTGAGTGGCCTGGGAGCGGCCTGGGTCATCATTTTTGGTATCAGAGCCTGGCTCTGTTGAAATGTTTATTTTATGAATGATGTCAAGAAGGTTTTTTTTGTTGAATTGGAATATATTTTGAATGTGTAAGTAGCAGATTTGCTGAAACAAAAGTTGCAGGAGTGTGAGATTCTGAAGGCAGTTGAAGAGTTTGAAGACACAAGCTGACAGCTAGTGGGAAGAACGGTCCATTTAAAGTATAGGCAAATGAAAAGACAAGATCAGACTGAGATCTTGAAGGTAAGGTGATCTGGGTTTATTTGAATTTGAAGATTGTAGTCTTTGCACTAAAGTAGAAGTATTTTTGCAACTCCCAAAAGGAAAATCCATAGAAGACATGTTTAAAATTGCTAACAGAAAACTGGTGAAAGTATAGGTGTGGCAGAACCTTGAGGAAATCCAATAGAGATTAGATAAGGAAGACAATTGTGAACAGGAAGATGAGTTGAAGCCAGGAAGAGCAAAGAAAAGTGCTCAAAGGAGGTTCTGGAGATAGAGGACCAATTGCTTGCCAAAAGACCGAGTGAGGAGGGCTTGGTGAGGTAAGTGGCGACAAGATAGAACTTGCTGCTGGAGAGGCTTTAGTACAACTCATAGTAAAGTGAGTGAGGAACTCATAGAGATGGAAAGTGACAGTCGTCACAAAGGTTCTGAAATAAACCACAGCAAAGGACAAAAGGAGAAGGATGCCAAAGTAGTTGGCATACAGAGACAGTTAAATGAAGAGGAATATGAAAGGGAGAAGGCTGAGATAGCAGTTCAGCTTGAGGTGTTAATGGAGATGTTGCAAAGAAATGACGAAAACTAGAAGCATGGTTATGTCATGAGGAAGAAGTTGAGGTGGCGGAGACTAAAAGAGAAGTGGAATCATCAGGTAAATATGCAGTTGATAAAATAAATAAGGGAACTTGAATAGGTTATAGATGCCAGACATAAGAGAGAGAAGCTCGAAACAATTGAGCTACAGCAAGATGAAGATGTTGAAGTTTCATTATGTTACCCAGAGAGTGGACCATTACTTTTTGAAAGTGATGAAGAGCTAGAGGAGTTGAATCGTATGAATGATTCAAAGCAGCCCGAAGATTTGATGACTGAAGCATCAAACAAGACCGTAAGGTCTTGTGATTTTAAAACTAATGATTTGTGTGTGATTGCAGGTTTGGAAGAAGTTGCAAGTGATGAGCAAAGGAATGTTGCAGAGGGAAAGGACGATTGGGAGGCCGCAACATTCATATTGAAAGCTAGAGCAACATGTGAGATAACATTTATAGTAGCAGCAGAAAAGGAGAAACCAAGGGATGGAAACAATTAGCAAACAGAGGACATACTGGACAAAGAAATTGAGTTGATAAGGAGGTTAATGAAAAAGACATCCCAGAGAAGGACAACCAAAAGAAAGAAAAGGAGCGACAACAAGAGAATGACAGTGAAGGATTGCAAGAGCAAAGCAAGTGGAGCACTACAGCACAAAATATGGAAACCTGGAAGACAACAGCAGATGACAACAACATTAAAGCAATTGACAAGCAAGGAAAATAAAATTTGGGATCCAGGAGGAGACTTATGACCAGGTGGTCATGAATTTTTTTTACATGGGGAGTCTGATGCAGGAGCATCAAGACCTTCTTCTCCATTTGTAAATATGAGGTGTGATAATGTTAAATTGTAAATATGGGGTGTGATGATTTTTAATATTTTATTAATTAATTTGAATTAAATAGGAGGAGGTGAGGATTTACGTAAATATCCTTTTATTAATAAAAGGATATGAGGAAATTTAATGAATTGAAATATCTTAGGGATAAAGAGTTATCCTTTAGGGATGTTGAGGAATTTAGGGGTTTGTTGAGGATTTTAAGAGATTGAGCATTTAATTAAATGTTTTTTTTTTAAATTGTATAAATAGGAGGGCTTTTTGTGAGAAAAGGAGATATTAGAGATGAGAGATTGAGAGTAGGTTTGGGGCAGCAAGGCTGCAAGCCTTCAGAGTTTGTAAAAGGCCATCAGCATCGAATATCTGGCCAAAGATAAGTTTGTAAGTAGTCTCCTTTTGTGTTATGTAAACAATGTTTCAGACATATATATATATTATTGATTGAATGAGAAAGGCATGAAATTGGTACTGACTGGATTGTTCCTTGAGTTCATTGGTTTTATGTATGGATAGAGGTTCAGTTAAATCTTGAAATGAATGGTTCTTATTTAAGGCGCAGTTGCTGTGTGTATTGATTATAGAAATAGATCCCATAACCATTATCCACCATTCGCGAAGCACACCTCTTGTGGCCCTAACGGATCTGCGTTTGCCGAAGTTATAATTCCATCGGAAATTACTTCGTCAGGGCTTCTGTTCATTAGCAGTAAGCAAGGAATTGTACTGAGGTTTTGAATGGAGACAATGGTTAACTCCATTGAAACTGAACATCAACAGTTCGTTCAACCAGCTTGAATTCCGGTTGACATAGGTGATAAATGATAAAGAGCTGTGGCGGAATTGCATCGACTTTAGGTTGCAGCAAGCTGTGATATACATAAACGTGGTATGTTGTATACTGTCCAGAAGAAATCAAAGAGCAACGAGCTATATGTGAGCTTCGTCGGTGATAAAGCGGGTGGTATATAATCAAACCTTCAAATGAATTGAATGTGTTGCTGTAGCTTATTAAAACTCCACCATATATTTATATTGTTTATCTCCAGTTTGAAGACTAGATTAGACATCCTTGATGTTTGATAATGATTAAATTTGCATGAAGTGCGGGTGGTTTCAATTCTGTATGGGTATGCTTATGTTTGACCGATTTTAAGATATGGGTCTACATGTGTTGGCCATGCGAAACTGATATAGCGCGAGAGCGAACGGACATCTCCACCCCATATCTCTTTATTCTGTTGTGAGAACAAATTAAAGAGTTCTTTTGAAAATTCCGAAAGCTGGCGGTGGTTTTGAGTTTGACAGCATTGTGGATATCGGTTTCTACTCTTAACAACTTGGGGTAATGTAATGAAATTGTTATTATGAATCGGTTTGTCCATAGATATGCACGCAAAAGAGGATAAAGGTCGGATGTTTACAGCTGTTAGTCCGTGAAGGAACTGTGCTTTCCATATGGTAATACCGGTCCATGCGTATCGACGAGACCGTTTCAGCTGAGCGTAAGTGAATATATGTTCTCTGCGTGTTATACATTCGATTTGAATCTTCGTTGCTTACACAGTTTGATGTATATTTGCTTGTGGTGGAAGCTGAGCCGTAGCAAGGTGAGGTGTATGCGTATATTAGTTAACAAGTTAAAGAGACGTTGCTCAGTTCTGGAACAGGAGGCCGTGTAAGCGCATAGGCAGTTGGTTGTTAAGCCATCCCAACTAGATATACATTGACCGGAAGTGTATAGCTACAAAGATATATCGCTTTGCCATTATAAACCACCGAGCATCTCAGAGCCAGCGAAGTCTGTACAATAAATATATATGGAGCATTGCCGAATGATATAGCCGTCGATTTGATGAGCAGAGACATGTATATGTTTATGCCTGGTAAGGAATGTTCATGCATACTGATATAAATTTCAGATGATTTTTAACAATAGCTGCGTGATAAAAGGAAAGGGGAAAATGTGCCATTATGATGCCATTTGCGCACCTGTGTAGAATTATGATATTAAATCACTATATGTTTCTTTCAGAAATTGTTAAGGGCCCTGGGATTAAATAGGCATGGTTTTTATAATTCATGAAGATTCAAGGATCATAAGACCAGCTGTTACATGCATAGTGATCAGAGATCCTGGAAGTGAGTGGCCTGGGTCATCAGAATCCACCAAATTATACAAAAGAAATTACAAGTATAAAACCTAGAAATTGATCTCTATTGCTACTCCTCAATTGTTGTGATCTAGATCTGGCCTCTCAAATTGGGACTAGACTGATGCACAAATTGAGAATTTGCATGCTCCTTAATCCAATCCTCAGATATGCTATAAATCTGATCTCCAATAACATTCTTGAAGCTCTTTGAGATTTTTGGATGAAATCCCCTCAATGGTGGGTTGGGTTTTGGTCCAAATCACAATAAATGGAAGTCAAAGGGTTTTTATCCTAAGGCTACTGCTGAAGTTGGGAACTCCCGGTTTTACAAACCTCTTCACAAGGAAATATCACAACTCAAGGATGTCCCAAATGATATCCTCCTCGTCCTTTTAAAGACTCCATAGATAGATCTCCAAGCCTCTAGAAGAATCTTATTTTGATTATTTTAATATTATTCTAGAAACTCCTTTTTGACTCCATCTAAGTGACTTTAATTTTATTTTAATTCATTAAGTCACTTTTCACCATATTTCCATCAATTATTTATTTTCCCCTCTTTTAATTTAATTAAGTGGATAATTAAAGTCACTTTTAATCTGGGAAATTGTCAACCACCCACCATACACTCTTTGGCCACTGAAAGTCACTTGTAAGCATCCCATCCTATAAAAATTATAATTAAATAACTATTTTTTTTTTAAGTTGTCAAAATGCAATTGAATGAAAGGAAAATTGTGCAGATGATGGTGAATGCAATGTGAATTCCATCAGATCCCTTAGAAATCCCTCAAAACTCCTCTTAGAGTCCTAATGACATCATCCTGCCCCTACGGCCTCAACATCACATTCCTTGGAAACCCATCGTGTCTAAACTATAGATGAAAATAAGAATGGGGACATGACAACAAATCATCCAACGAAGCCCGATAAGTATGAGATACCTCTGCTGGGAGGCCCGATAACTCTCGGGGACAAAGTTGTAATTTGTGTGAAGTTCCTCACATGGCATTTCGTGACTGGGGAAGATATGGGCATAGAGCAGCATTGTTCTTCAATTTAGTGTTTGAGGAAAATGAAATAGAGAACTTTTTGGTGGTGCAAAATCAGAATTCCAATGCTCTGCAAGCTTAGGTTGTTCTCACTGTGATGTTGTTATTGTCTCCACTTCTATTACTCTCTCCACTATTGTTACATTGGTGGCTTAAATGTATTTCTACAAATTCTCTTGCTCTTTCAATTCTTATCCATTTTATTTGATATCTACTACCTTAACTACAGGTTCTTGTGTAGCAATAGTATCACAATAGGTTCTTGTATATCATCAATTTTATTCCCCCTGGGCCACTCTCCTTCAACTACTAGTTCTTGCGTCATAGTAGTATTGTTAGCAATTTCTTGTGGCACAATCAAAACTCCTCAGGCTACTCTAATTAATCTATTGGTTCTTGTGTTTCTATAACATATTTTGCAAACTCTTGTGGTGCAGCATGAAATTTCACACTCTCCACTTCAACTTCTATTTGTACTCCCACTAACGCATTCATTGGATTATGAATTTATTCCTTTGCATGACTTTTCATAATGGTCTCCAAATTAAACTAGTCTCAGAAAATGTATCTAGCATTTCCTCTACCCCAACTAGGTTTTCCAACACTAATTGTTTCTCAAACTGAATTATCTCCTTAAACATAGAAATTTTGTTTCTTAATTTCCATTCTATTTTCTAAAATAATTAATTCGGTGAGATAGCCGATCAAATTCAAACTTACTAGGTGGGGGGTTGTCTTATTTTTTCCTAAATTCATACTCTTTCTCCTTGCTTCCGTAATCATATGACATTTTCATTTCTTTTCTAATAGCGAAGATACCAGGTGATGGATCAGATGATGATGTAGCAACAATTTTAACACTTTTCCTTGGGAATTTCCTCCCAACATATTTCTTCAATACCCTTTTCTTCATTTTACTTTGAAGGGGTTGTTATTCCTCTATAGGGTATGCTCCATATTTAGAACCTCCAAACTATCCACTGAAAATATCCACTAGTGTTTCATCATGAATTTCTATTTTAGTGTAGAAGTCATAAGTGGGTGCATCAATAAGAGAATTTTTTGTAGTGACATCCTCCCGAGGCCTTCATTTTAGCAAAGGAAAACATCCCTATATTCCTCTCTAACTTCTCTATTTCATTACCTTCATCTTGATCCTTAATCTCACACTCTTCTACCTCCTCCAGAGCTAGAGTAGTACTCCCAATCCTTTCGACAACCTTGCCCTTGCACTCCCTTGTCATTCTAGTGAATCAACAATAATCAACTTAATCAACACATAATTTGTCACACATTTTTTTTTGGATATTTGGCATATTAAAAATATCAACCATGGATTGGAATGAATTCATAAGGTATTAGGGAATGTTTACTAATTTCCTGTGATGTAGGTGTTCCAACTGCTTGAAGTGATAATTAAAAACAATTCCAAAGCATCCTTCACAAGATAAAAACTTTTAAATAAAGTAAGCTAAATCTTCCTAGGGGTGCGAAAGGGAAGTTCTATCCACTCCTCTCCCTTTTTGTTATCTCCTCACCTTTGTGTAAAAATGTATTTTTGGTCACTTGAACTAAAATTTTTCTACTAAAACATCACAAACTTGTCTGAGGTACTGTTGTTATTTTGGCAGTAGCATCCTTTGGAGTAGAAATTTGTACTCCCCTTAGCACCAAGCCCTGTGCATTTCAATTTTGTTCAAAATATAAAGAACTTTCCTCATTAAAACCTTGCAAAATATTGAAATATACTAACCATCATTCAACTTAGAATATCATGAAAGATCTTGGGCAATCCATGAATAAATTAATGCACTTTGTATCATGTTGGACTACTACTTTTCACTTCGATCTGACTATCAAATAAATGGTTACATGTACAAAAAATGTTCATGAAAATTCTTGTTCAAAGGAGAATGTTGAGTTTAGTTCATTGACCTATATACTTTCAACAAAGAGATAGTGTCCTAGTAAAATTCCCTTGTTCATCATCATATAAGACTTTTCAATGCTCAAAGAGAGATGGATCTGTATAGAACACTTACGTACCTTTTCAAGATTATTTAAATATTCATCAAACTCATCATCATAAGGCACAAAATCATCTATAGATATCTCTACACAATCATTAACCTAATAAAAAAACATTCCTAACACAACACGTTGGAAGATTGTTGGTGCATTATAGAGTTCAAATGGGTGCACTCTATAGGAAAATGTACCCGATGGGCATGTGAAGTTAGTCTTGTCTTGATTTTTAGTAGTTATTTGAATTTTATTATAGCCAAACCTATCAAGAAATAGGATTTTTTTTTTTTAACAACCCATGCCACCACTAACTTGATCAATTAAAAGTAATGGGAAATGATCCCTCTGAGTGGATTTATTAAGCGTGTTTTAGTCAACATATATTTTCCATTTTCCATTATTTTTAGGAACTACAACAAGTGGAGATACCCATTGACTATCAAAAATTTTGTAGATGAAATTTTCATTCAATATTTTTTGAGGTTCTTCCTTAACAACATCCTTCAAGGCAGGGTTCATTCTTCGGAAACTTACTTCAAATAAATATGGTGAGTCCATAGACTAGAGGGAATACCCTTTATTTCCTTATAGTCCCATGTAATATATTCTTTATACTTTACCAACAATTGTGATAGATTGGGATTAATATTTAGGGCCTTTCGAGGATTTATTTCTATTGGAATACTATTAAGACAATGAGCAATAGGTATTTAATCCATAGTAGGATCATAAATAGTTTCTTCCTCACTCGATTTCCCATTATAAAACTCACTAACCGATATAATGGTTCTGTAACAATAGAGGGATCATTAATAAAACCGAGAATGACATCATCACTGTAATTTTTGTAATGTAAGGCTTTTGTAATAGTGAGAAGTGGATATGTATCATCTTCATATAGTTCAAATTCAGACCCTAAAGGATTCTCACATTCAATAATTGGCTTAGCTAGGGGGTATAGAATAGAATTATTGGTAGGCCCATCAAATATCATCATAAACCAAAATATACAACTAATAAAATCATTTGTAATGGTTATCCAAAGTCTTCCTACGATTAAGGGATGCCCTCCAAGTCATGCCTTAGGTTGCAACTCTACAAATCCACTAGGTACTAGAAGGAATAAACTAAAATCTAGTATTTCCTTAGAGGAAATTTTAGAAATTTCACCCAGTTCTAGCATAGTGGAGTTTAGTGTTAATTATAGCAACCAAATCAGGAAAGGTACTTTGAATGGTTGGTGCCCCAATCTTGAAAATCACTTTAGGATCCTAGGATCCTCATATTTGGTAGGTGGAACCTCTCGTAAAATTAGTTTTGATAGTTTATCTACCACATGCATAGCCAAGTGGATCTTGACATTTCTTACCAGGTTCCTTGACACATAATTCCCTTACTATTTTTACTTAAATTGTAACATATTTAACAGCTTGGAGTAGAAAGATCCAGACTATAATAGAGGGTTCAACATGTTATTTTCCAAATCACCCTTGAGTCATAGCTTCTTCCTTTAGCAAATTGTTTTCCTTATTTTTTATGATAAGAGGGGAAACTATATAATTTACTATTTCCTTGATCATAGTCGTACCTTGTTACATTCCACATGAGAGATAAAATAAGTGGGGATAATTGATGTTTCAATTTGTTGTGCTACCTTATTATTAGGATTTGGCTTAGGTTGTACAAGTAACTGAGGTCACAAAAGAGGACCTCTTACTGATACATTTTCAGGAAGTTACAACTATTATTGCTGCATTGGTAACTGTACAGGTAGTCGATTAGGGAAAGTGGTTGCTTGCTATGATTAAGGCCATAAACATTATTGTTTATGAGCACGGTGACAAAAAGAAGAACCATATGATTAAGGCTTTCAAAAGAATTGACTACAAATAGAAAGAAATCATCAAAACTTTTAGAAAAATAGAGAAAAGAAGTCTCTACCCACAAGGACCCCAACCTCCATGAAAAATAATTTGTCTTCCATACATCAAAGTTGTCACTGATAAAATTGCCAAAATTCCAAGGAAAATAAATTTAACCATTGCTTTCAAAACTATGAAAATTATAAAGTAAGAGATAAGGTTCCTCAAAGATAACAATGACCCACATCAACACCAAGGTATTTATGAAATAACCTTCTCATGTGACAAATTCTACATTAGGGAAAATGGAAGATCTTGTAAAATGCTTTTAAAATGAGTATGAAAGAACACATTGTTGATATCATACATGAATTTGTTCACTCTTTTTCCCTTACTGAGCTCTCCATTAGAAACAAGAACCTTATAAACTTTGAGAACATTGAAATTATTGCTAGAGAAAACCATTATTTGAAAAGATGTTTTAGAGAAGCTTTTGAGATTATAAAAAACATTAACAATTCAAACAAAGACAATAGCATAGAGATTAGAAACAATTGGATTCCCCTCATCAACCTTCTTAACAAATCTTAATTTCTACTTCATTTAACACTTCTCTTACCTTGTCGTCTAAATAAACCATCCCTTTTAATTTCCTCTTCAATATTCCTCCCCTCCCCTTTGCTACATTATTCTAAATAAAAAATATAATAAGATTATTAAAATAATATTATTAAAACACTAACATTAATAAAAATCGTTAAAAAATGAATATCATTATTATTATATCCTATAAGAGTAATATAATAAGATTATTAAAATAACATTATTAAAACACTAGTAATAACATTAATAAAAATCATAAAAAATTCAATATCATTATTATTATATCCTATAATACTATAATAATATATTAGCGGTGTCAAAATTATTAATACACAATCTATGCTATACAAGATATTAATATTACTTATTCTACTTATTCTTATTATACTACATAGGATGATATTGATATTGATATTAATACTAATACTATTATTATTATTATTAAAACAATTTTATTATTAAATATAATAACAATTTTAGTATATCTAATTAATTATAATATATTAACCATATAATTTGAAATAGAATTACCATTATTCATTTATTAGTTGTTAATTTATTGTTTATACTTGTAACTTTTTCTTATTACTAACTACTCATTTAATTTTATATTATGAGGGTTTACTTTATTTAAAAATAAGTAATTAATTAATTAAAGATTGGAAAAATAACTAAGTAAAATAAATAATAATTATAATTGAGTACATTTCTTTTCTTCTCATATTCATATTTATATTGTTCTCTCCCCGATAGGGGCAATACTAATGAGATCTGTAATGGTACCTAAAATCTTGTTTAGTATGTAAAGGGTATGAGTGTAGGTAGGGATGGTGGAGGTTGGAGTAAGTGTCACACCATACATTATGTTGTCTTTACATCTTTTCCATGAGAGGGATAACCTAGCCCAGTCCTTTCATGATAAATGCTCATTGCAGGTAGCCATATAGGAGAGATACAAAAATTACGTTAGTAATTAATATGCATTGGTTTTTGATGGGAATATGTTACTGTAGTGAAGGATCCTAACAAGAAGTATTGTGAACTCATTGATGAGCGCTTCTACCATGGGAGGGTTGTGGGTTTCAAACAATGTGCTAGAAATCACACTTGTCCATGTCTGGACCTCGCATGAAGTGGAAAATGTTATTTAAAATCTAGTCCTAAGATGTCATTCCTCCATTATAAGTGCATGGGTGCTCTATCAGGGTGTCGACTTTGCAAATATACTTAGGGTGGTGTAGAGGTTTCCTTATTCCTAACATGCTCTTGGTCTCCATATTAGATATAATTTTTTTTTCTGAGGGTGGCTACGTTCATTTCCTTCATCATTTTATGGATACCTTCATTTATGTTTCTATGACAATATTTAATTGGCCTAGTCTATGCAGTGTTGTGATAACAAGAGAGTGTCAATGATTTTTGTATTACTCCTTCATTACATAAAAATGTGTCATGCCTTTGAGTTGGTGATAGTTCTCGCGACCTTATCGCCTCCAGGCTCTGATCTCGCAGGGATTTTCTTTAGTTATCTGAATATGATTTCTGGTGTTTGGTACCCATGTACTCTTTCCATATGGTTTTAAAGATGTTAAGTTATTTTCAAATTCTCTCTAGCATGGTTTCGCCTCAGTAGCTTCATTCTTTCTTGTGGAGTCGAGTAGCCATGAACTTTTTCTGTTTCATTTTAAAATTGCCAATTTTGTTGTCAATTTCCTCTGTCGATATCTCTCTTTGACATTTTCCTTATTTTGTGTCTTCATAGCGGGGCATCAATCGGTGTTTTGGATTGATGATGTCTTAAAATATAGGCGAAATACCTTCTTGTTCACTCTTCGCAAGTCTCCTCATTCTCAAATTTTGGTATCCTTTCTCTTCTAGGGGGTTCCTATAATTTTATTATTTAGGTATGACTCCTCATCACATGCCATTTGGTCAACAGGAGTTCGGTTCATCTTTATTGTTTCACATAATCTTTAATACTATATAGTTTTTGGGGTAATAGTCTTTGGCTATAATCACATCCTTCAGTTTTGATAGTTTACTATCATTTGGGTTCACAAGGGTTTAGAGTTCATTTGTGATGTTAGTATTACTTGCTTCTATTAGTCTTGATAACTCCTTAGTAGAGAATGTAGAGTCGCAAATGTGGTGCAAGTGGTTCTTCTTCCCACCAGTGTGAGTTGTTTAGTTGGGATTTTTTAGCTAATTACTTTGATTCAATCCCTCCTAAGGTCAGAAAGGAAATTCTTCCACTTGAATCAAAGGAGTTTGATGATTGAGCACATTTCTTAGATTCAGAAGTGGAAGGTGTATCCCTAAAGTGGATAATGAATGATCCAGGTGGATGTTGGTGGCCACCCACCTATCCCATTTGGACCCCCACAATTGTCTCTTTCAGCCTTTTCAGTTTCCTAAATTGTAGCATAGTTTACTATTTTTAGCAGTTTTTTCGGGTCCTGAACTTCCGGAGCCGTTTTGAGGCCCTAAACGACATTTTTTGAGAAATCTCGGGGCAACATGGGTCCATGGATCAATTTTCCCTTCCCAAAGTGGTAGTTCTCAGATAGATATTTCTAAGAAGCTATCATACGCGTCAAACGGAGATCGTATGCCAAAGTTCTGATCCCCGGAAATTGATGTACCAATTTACCCAAAACGAGGCCCACAATTTGGCGTTTCATCTTCTACGGTTAGGTTTTGGAATGTGAAGGGTTTTCCATTGTTTCTAAACAATAAATAGGCCTTCGAGCCTCATTGTAACACAGTTCAAAATAGTTCAGAGGCATGTAGCCACCACAACTCTTCTAAGAGATAAGCTACCATCGCCCTAGCTGGTTTATTTCCATTTCTAGTTGTAAGCATATTTCAGTGTTTTCCATTAATGAAATGAAGTATTATTTCCACTGCATCTTTGTGTATATGGTTATCTTTGTATTATATTGCGTTCCTGTTCAAATCTGGATCAGTGGTATCAGAGCGATCTACTTTTTCTCTGTTTTTCTTTGCATGTCCACAACGAGGTTGGAATATAAGGAGTTAGGGCTTGAACTAGTCGAACCTTTGCAAGACCAACCTTGAAAATCCCGACGGCCTCCCATGGCGAATGAGAAGAAAGACGAGGGGGCAGGAGGTCCTATCAAAATCTTGCTCGAAGAAGCCCTCGAGCAGCAAAGGAACGCAATGATGGATAGTTTTGCGCAAATCCTTCAGTGGGTACCCAGAGGTGATGCATCGGCTTCCAACAGCTACTCTGGAAATGCCACACCCTTTAAGGTACAAGTTAATTTTGAAATCCCCATCTCCGAGGGTAAAATAGATGCAGATGTCGTGGATAAATGGTTAAATCTAGTAGAAGGATATTTTTCTGTTCATGAATTTTCAAGTCGGGAAAAGATTGTTTTTTCTCTTCTCAAAGCAGCCCCCCACGTCAAGGACTAGTGGGAAACCTACTGCGAGCAGAAGGATGAAAGAACATGCTCATTATTTTTAGCCACACCCACTTGGGATTCATTCCGGGATGCCATCAAGGAGCAGTACTACCCTTTCAAAAGCTATGAGGACAAATACATAAAATGGACCACGCTACGGCAGGAACAGGACCAAGATGTGCCTGAGTTCACAAACATTTTTCACACCCTTCGCATACAGTTGGGTATCAAAAATTTTGAGCTGCATCTGGTACTCAAATACAACGACTACCTACAGAGATACATCCAGGAAGAGATGGAGTTCTTGAACATATCCTCACTCAGCACAACATACCGATACACTTTCAAAATTGAGCAAAAGATCAAATAGAAGAAGCGAGACTTTGGATCTGCAAATCCGAAGCCCAAAGGACAAAGCCAAGGTGGGGTGATCCAAGGCAACCCGTCGAAGCCGCAAGAAAAGGACAACAATATGAAGCCGAAGAAGGACACAAGAAACTGGTGTGAGTTCCATAAGGGTCCCACTCATAACACAAGTGAGTGTCGGACTAAGCAGTCGCTAGTGGCCGAGTTGAAGGCTTATGAATCATATGCATGTTCCGACCCTGAGCTAGAACCCGACAAGGGGAATGGCAAAGGGAAGCAGATCATTGATGCGGATCCCAGTGCCACTATTTCCACTGCCAAAATCTAGAAAAATGAGCTCGAAGATCTAGAGGAGGGGGAACGTCTTATCCACTCACAGATGTGGGTGAAGGGTTCGCCGCTGTAATTCATTCTCGATAGTGGCAGCCAAAAGAATCTCGTTTCAACAGAGGTTGTGAAGCGGTTGGACCTACCAACTACACCACATCTGCAACCATACAATATTGGGTGGCTTCATGAAAGACGAGATCTCAAAGTTCACCACCAGTGTCGCCTTCCCTACAGCATCAAGCCTTTCACAGACGAGGTATTGTGTGATGTTACACCTCTGGATGTTTGTGATGTACTATTAGGCCAGCCATACTTGTGGAGGTGACATGTTGTGTATGAACCAAGGCCTCGCGCTGTCATTATTTCTTTGGGTGATTCTTATACAGGATACCAGAGGTAGCCCCACCTACCACCACCTCTTTGATCACTGCTAAGAAAGGCAGAAAGCTCATCTCCCAGACCAGGAAATTCATCTGTATGGTTCACTCTCAAAGTAAGGGGAAGATCATTGCTACATCCATGACCCCCGCAAAGGGTTCCTCCACGCAGCAGCAACAACGGCAGCAGAGGGATACGGTCAGGATAGAACACAGGAACAACTTCTCCTCACCCACAGGGGTACCACATAAGTTTCATTTGGGCGTCAAAGTTTGGTTACATCTGTAGAAAGAATGCCTTACAAGAGCCCATCAGAAGCTCCGACCACTCCGACATGGTCCTTACACTAGAACCAAGGCTATGGGCAGCAATTATTTGAAGCACAACATTCCTCCATTCCTTTGTTTGGACCGAGTGTTCAATGTGGATTGTCGTCGACCAGGCTTCCCACCATTTCTGGACACATCAGAGATTGCAGAACAGCTCACCAGCGACCCAACTTAGCAGAAGCTTCCTCATCTTAGGGAGGAACTCAACGCAATGGGGACCATTGCTTCCTAAGGGGGGAGGAATGATCCAGGTGGATGTTGGTGTCTACCCACCTATCCCATTTGGACACCCACAATTGTCTCTTTCAGCTTTTTCAGTTTCCTAATTTGTAGCAAAGTTTACTATTTTTAGTAGTTTTTCGGGTCCTGAACTTCCGGAGCTGTTTTGAGGTGCTAAACGACGTTTTTTGAGAAATCTGGGGGCAACATGGGTCCATGGATTGATGTTGCCCTTCCATAGTGGTAGTTCTCGGATAGATCTTTCTAACGAGCTATCATACACATCAAACAGAGATCGTATGCCAAATTTACGACCCCAGGAATTTGATGTGGCAATTTACCCAAAACAGGGCCCACAATTTGGTGTTTCATCTTCTAGGATTAGGTTTTGGAATGTGAAGGGGTTTCCATTGTTTCTCAACAATAAATAGGCCTTCGAGCCTCATTGTAACACAGTTTAGAACAGTTCAGAGGCACGTAGCCACCACATCTCTTCTCAGAGATAAGCTACCATCGCCCTAGCTGGTTTATTTCCATTTCTGGTTGTAAGCATATTTCAGTATTTTCCATTAATGAAATGAAGTATTATTTCCGCTGCATATTTGTGTATGTGGTTATCTCTGTATTTTGTTGCGTTCCTGTTTAAATCCGGATCAAAGCCCTTGGAGCTTGTTTAAGACCATAGAGAGCCTTTTTTAGTCTATATACAAGATTTGGATCATTCCCAAGAATGAAACCATCTGGTTGCTCAATGTACACTTCTTCTTCTAAGTCTACATTCAGGAAGGTTGATTTCACGTCCATTTGAAATACTTTGAACTTCTGAAAACTTGAGAGAGCAAGGAACATTCGGATGGCCTCAAGTCTAGCAACAGGAGCAAAGGTTTCTTCAAAGTCTATTCCTTCTTTTTGAGCATACCCTTTACAAACAAATATGGCCTTGCTTCTAATTACTTCCCCATTTTCATTTAACTTGTTTTTGAGGATCCATTTTGTCCCTATGACATTCTTATCTTTTGGTATAGGAACCAACTCCCAAGTGTTGTTCTTTTCGATTTGTTCAAGTTCTTCATCTATTGCCTTGACCCAACATTCATCTTTGCAAGCCTCTCTTACATTTTGTGGTTCAGTGGAGGAGAGTAATGCCAAA